>NQII01005092.1:88997-174715 GCA_002778355.1 Clitarchus hookeri | reverse complement strand
CACACACACACACAGAGTAGGGAGATGTACTTGCCTCCAATGCGAATCGATACACCTGGGTGGCAACCACCTATACTCTGTATTTTCTGTAGATGTAAATTTTCATTTGCTAATACACTACACTTACAAGTAAATACTGCTCTGTGCTATTCGCAGTAAACATGTCGCTCATCCCATCCTCTACGGGCGTGTACCATCCTTAGGAAGCGAGTTAGGCTAAATGTCATGTTTATATTTTCCTTCTAAATTTGTGTGAAGAATCACTCGACGGAGTTTGTCGGTGATTTTTGTGAACATGCTGTACAGTATTCATGCTCTAGTTTTCCGCGCTGTATGCTTTGGTCGGATGTTTTGTTGGGAAATGAAATTGTTTTCAAGACCTAACTTCGAATGACTTTTTTTCAAATGATTATAATCCTGTGAATTAAGTTTATCTTTGATGACAACCAGATACCCTACACCAGATTAACCCAAACTACCCCAAAGCATTACATTTCCTCCATCATACTGGCATTTCCTTATTAACATATTAAAGGGCAAAATTCAATATTTTCTTCCAATTTACCTCGCCGATAGTAGGGTTTCTGTCTGGGAGCCCTGCCTTGTGTCCATCATTTGTTCGTGTAAAGAAGTGTTTCCCTCAAAAGGTTTTGAGATNGGTAATTGGCGATTGTTCGAGATCTAATTTTAGGATATTTCCTCAATTGTGCGAGTACATTTCGTTCATCTCTTGCTGATAAGACTGCCATCCTGATCTCGTACTATTTTCTGTACTTCCTGTGTTCTTGTACTTACATACACTATACTGAAGTGTAGAGAAACTGTAATTAATAGTGGCAGTGATTTCTCAGTAACTATTTCCTTGTTTCCTTGTTTATAATACTACGAGCTCCTTGACTGTTTCAGACAATACTTCTGTTTGGAAATACTCTACTTGTACAGTATGCTATCAGTACGATCTGTAAGCCTACTATTCGAATCAAGTTAATACTTAAGCTTCGCAGTATTAATATAAAATTTATACAATTTGTTGTTGTATCATGACTGCATGAATACTTTTTTAGCGGTTATAATTGAAGTTTTGTTATTCTGTATATTTTTACTAACAGATGTAGATAATTTTTTTTGGTGATAGATATGCTGGTAATGATCAAGTTTAGTGACTTTTCTGTAAAAAAAACTCCGGAAAATGGTATATTTCCACTCTACTAATGACGCAGAACACGAATATACTAGGGGGATTAACGTCCGACTAATTTCTTAATATGTGCCCACGTAACCTAAGAGAACCTAACCCCACAATGGGTGAATCACTTTTTTTCATTTGTAAACTAACCTAGGATTGTAGGGTTTTACACTAACCTAGATTTTTTAGGGTTTTAAACTAACCTAAGACTGTAGGGTTTTTACACTAACCTAGGTTTTTTAGGGTTTTAAACTAACCTAGGATTGTAGGGTTTTATACTAACCTAGGATTTTAGGGTTTTAAACTAACCTACAAAATTTGGATATTAGGAAATTAAAGGAACNCAAAATTTGGATATTAGGAAATTAAAGGAACCGTAAAACACACCGGAAGAATATAAATTCACTCACCTAGGTAGGTGGTGGGTCCTCGGCCAATTCAACCTTACCTCACTCGACGAAACACCGTGATCTACCAAAACACCACATAGCCGAATATTACGCACTGAAGCACTCGTTCATAGGCGAATATAACGCACAGAAGCACTCCTTGTTTTCTCCGCTTTTAAATCCGTCGGATTGGGACGTCACAACTAACCCCAGCAACGACACAGCAGCTATTGAGCTGTTCAAAAATTTCCGTTAATATCACATGTGATGCGTCACCATGATGTAACAATACCCACAAGCCAATAAAGGTGACGGCAGGAATCATGAAGTCACCAAAAATCATGGCGTCCGACGTAAACAAAGCGGCGAACTGCTCTTACTTTTAACTATTTAATTTAATACGTTCTACTTATTTTATCATTACGCCCTCCTGAATATTAACAAGGTAAGCTGTGCAGAATCCATTAATGCTACTTTCGTTTATCTAGGACGTTTCCTTCAGAAAAGTCACTAAACTTAATAATTACCGATATGCTTAATCGTATTATAATTAATTTGTGGAAATATTCAGGTTCATTAATATAAACGATGATATCAGGATAAAGGTGCTGTATAAGTATTTTTGAGACCACTGTAGTTAACCAGCGCTGGATTCTGTTACCTTTTACTGTCGAAACAGGCAAGTTCGTAAAGAGTGGTTTCAGCTTACAACGTTTGTCGATACGAAACATACATTTTTAGGTAGCTAGATGTTGCGGAACAATTTTTTGATAAATTATAGCAACTGTTCTTGTTAATAGCAGTTCTTAAGGCGCGGCTGCACCTATTTTGCAGGAATTCTTCGTTTTCGTGTCATAATTTCAGTTTCAGAGGTATTATTGGAAATGTTTGATAGAAAATTTACAATTTATTACTTGTTTAATACTTTTGCATCAAATTTTCGCCGTGTTTAATTTCCTGCTCGCAAAAAGCCAGGAAATTATTGGTAAAATATAAACATGTTCCTGACTTTTTACAACCAGCAGATAACACAATTAAAATTACGCACAAAGATATTAAGCAACTCGTAAAATGTAAACTTTCTGTAATCGTACATTACGAGTAATTAATATGAATCCTACATTATGACGCACAATGGGTGAAGCCGCGCCTTAAGGGCGTTGGCCACGGAAAAATGTGTTATTCTATATTTGTACAGCGTATTGTTCAACTTGTAGACATTCTNGCCTTAAGGGCGTTGGCCACGGAAAAATGTGTTATTCTATATTTGTACAGCGTATTGTTCAACTTGTAGACATTCTTTGCTAATTTTCCCTCCGATACAATTTGTTTTAGCTCGCACGGTGTCAGTCTAAATTTTACTGCTTTTGTAATGTACAAATAAAATAAAGCAAACTATTTGAAGAAAATTTTATAAGGGAAACTGGAAGATATCATGATTCATTTTAAGTTTTGTTTAGCAAAAGTTATTTTCTATAAATTTAGGGGCAGCCACAAATATAAAATATGCAAGTATTTCCTTATTTTCGGAAAATTTTTTAAATTGCAAAAAAATTCCTTGTACAATTATATAGACGGCTTGAAGTAGTTCTTGGCATCTTCTTTCAGTGTGAATTACCTCTTTACTGTGTGTGAGATGGCGCTTTCATTATTTGTACATTTCTAAGACAGTAAAATTGTGATTTTGACATGTATTTATGCAAAAACTACGCTTTCGAAAAATTTTGTTTACGAGGAAAGCATCGCTGATAATGTCTAAAAACCGAACAGCATGTGGTGCAAATATAAAATAACACATTTTTTCGTGGCCAACGCCCTTAATGATTGGTATCGCACAGTTATCGAGTGTCAGACTTCGCCGCGCAATTCAAAAGACAATTCTCAACATGTAAGTTCAGGATCACTGCATGGAAAGCCACCCGTAGTGCGCAGCGGATGTTGCAGAGCAGCGGTTCAGCATTGATCACTTTTCATATTTTAACATATATCAACTTAATTATATTAATTAACAAATTCAAAAATCAATCATTTAAATTAAAAAAAAAAAAAATGTGGTTCTGTTGCTAATTTTAAATGCGTAAAAACTTATTTGTAAATTATTTTGTAGCGGTACCCTATGACTTTTAAGTTTAATTTTTTAAATTTATGCTGTATATATATATTTAACATTCGCGTCAAAATTTCATTTTTAAAATTTTGTTGTTAATATAGTTTTTGTATTCACCACAGGGAATTATTTTCAATTTAAATTGTTTTGGAAAATTATTTTAAATAGGCAATTAAAAACATTTTACATTAAAATTAATNGCCTTAAGGGCGTTGGCCACGGAAAAATGTGTTATTCTATATTTGTACAGCGTATTGTTCAACTTGTAGACATTCTCTGCTAATTTTCCCTCCGATACAATTTTTTTTAGCTCGCATGGTGACGGTCTAAATTTTACTGCTTTTGTAATGTACAAATAAAATAAAGCAAACTATTTGAAGAAAATTGTATAAGGGAAACTGGAAGATATCATGATTAATTTTAAGTTTTGTTTAGCAAAAGTTATTTTCTATAAATTTAGGGGCAGCCACAAATATAAAGTATGCAAGTAATTCCTTATTTTCGGAAATTTTTTTAAATTGCAAAAAAATTCCTTGTACAATTATATAGACGGCTTGAAGTAGTTCTTGGCATCTTCTTTAAGTGTGAATTACCTCTTTACTGTGTGTGAGATGGCGCTTTCATTATTTGCACATTTCTAAAACAGTAAAATTGTGATTTTGACATGTATTTATGCAAAAACTACGCTTTCGAAAAATTTTGTTTACGAGGAAAGAATCGCTGATAATGTCTAAAAACCGAACAGCATGTGGTGCAAATATAAAATAACACATTTTTTCGTGGCCAACGCCCTTAATGATTGGTATCGCACAGTTATCGAGTGTCAGACTTCGCCGCGCAATTCAAAAGACAATTCTCAACATGTAAGTTCAGGATCACTGCATGGAAAGCCACCCGTAGTGCGCAGCGGATGTTGCAGAGCAGCGGTTCAGCATTGATCACTTTTCATATTTTAACATATATCAACTTAATTATATTAATTAACAAATTCAAAAATCAATCATTTAAATTAAAAAAAAAAAAAATCTTGTTCTGTTGCTAATTTTAAATGCGTAAAAACTTATTTGTAAATTATTTTGTAGCGGTACCCTATGACTTTTAAGTTTAATTTTTTAAATTTATGCTGTATATATATATATTTAATATTCGCGTCAAAATTTCATTTTTAAAATTTTGTTGTTAATATAGTTTTTCTATTCACCACAGGAAATTATTTTCAATTTAAATTGTTTTGGAAAATTATTTTAAATAGGCAATTAAAAACATTTTACATTAAAATTAATACATAGATGTTTTAAATATATGGAAAGTGGTCCATGCTGAGCCAGATATACAGAATGTTCGGAAATTAAACGCCCAAACTGCGGGAGATGGTTCCTTATAAAAAATGAAGTGGTAAATATATAAGACACCAGATACCTAAACAGAATATTAATAGAGATATGAGCCTGTGGAAATGGGGTTTTGAAAACGTATTTTCGCGGAATGCCCTGTACTTCCTTCCAGCGGCAGAGATGGCGGCGATGTACCCACAGTACGTCCCACACGGTAGAATGGGACACGCCCATTTGGCGCGCTATGGAGCGTGTACTAGTGGAGGGAATGTCGTTGATGTGATGACGTATCACTTCCTCAAGCCGAACAGTGCGCACAGGCTGCAATATGGGAAGCATAAGTCACGTTTTTACTGCGGACTTTTGTAGGCGTTGTACAAGGCATTCGGCAAAATACGTTTTCAAAACCTAATTTTCATAGGCTCATGTCTCCTTTCATATTCCGTTTAAGTATTATTTTCGACTTCATTTTTTTATAAGGAACCACCTCCCGCAGTTTGGGCGTTTGATTTAGCATAATGTAAAGGTAACGTGCCACGATTGAAACTGTTGTCGAAGTTAACATTTTCGTTCGAGTGTATTTGAATGATAGGCCTAAACAAATTAACGATTTGGGTGCAGACTGGGGTCAATTTATGAAAGATGTTGTTATTGGCATGTACCGGAAAATGTTTTAGGTCTTATACTGCTCATGTGTACGTTTAATTGCGAATGTACATGCGCATACAGCTGCATTTTTAAAAATTCCACATACATCACAATTTAACTCCAATGTGAGCACAGGTGCGATTTTAAAAAAAAAATAAAAAATTGGCACAGAGTTAATGCAAAGGTAGTTAACATATCGAGCCTCCACTTAGTCATGGGCGATCCGGGGCATGTGTGTTCCTACTTGTGATAATTCTCAAGTTGGCCACCTGCCTCACCAGGCATAACTCGGTGTCTCTAGGGCACAGTCTCTTTTCAGGAGAGGAACCCATTAACCATTTCGCGTATTTGCAACCACTACCAGCACGGGTCCAACCTCTACCTGGCGTGGGCAGACCTGCGAATAACGAGGGCTGGCAGGTGTCTTGGCCGAACCCTCACACACACATAGTCAAATATTGAGAGGAACCTCAAGTGCAGCCATTCTGGTCAGCCCATGCTCCTCCTGCCTTTCCATTCACACTTGGGTTTTCCACATGGACATTCCTCTATTACTATACGATATGAATTTCCTTACTTTGAAATTCCTGCTTGGGCCCCAATTGTTTCACAATAAACATGCATTTATACCAGTGATACCACAAGGAGGTGTGGATTCCCTTGAGTTAGCAGAGGCTATTGACTCGCGCATAATTAGCTCTCTCTGCAACCATGTCACCCAGATTCTGTTACTATAGCTGGCAATAGCTCTGACACTTCACCACCCTGTGGTATCTCATGTTCTGGATGAGAACACGAACCAATCAGCGGTGTTGTGGCCAAGTGCACCTTACTCGCTGGAGAAAATGCATTCTTGCCCTAAGGGTAGCTCAAGTCAAGGAGTGCCCCTACCAGGTTTGGCTCTACGAGGCATCATCTCTGCCGCAGTGGAGTCAGGTGCAGCGCACCTTGCAGTCATTGCAGCTCGGGTCCCAAGTTTTATGACTTTCCACCAGTGGCGATGGCGCACTTGATGCGCGTGGCAGTGTCGCCCTTATCGCTTTCGCGCTTCTCGGTCTCAAACGCTCAAAAAACGCTAGGCAGGCGGGAGCCTTAATAAACCACTGATACAAGCAGAGCTACCCCCCCCCNACCATCCACACTAGTATCTATCCCCGACATGTCACTCAAGCCCACCAAACAGGCGCATCCAGCCGAGAAAGGAGAACCTTCGCTGTTTGTGACAGTCAAGGACACTCCTGCCAGTATGGTGCGTGCCACTGAGATGCTCACAGTGCCACACAACCTGGTCCCTCGACCTTCAATATCCATCGGGGCGCCCGGGCGATATTCATAGTTACTCCCGCCAGTTTTACAATACAGAAACTGTTCTTCATAATGTGGTGCCAAACTTACCGTAAGTATTCCAGTCGGTTTCTAGTGTATTTGTTTACATCAGAGTATTAAAGGCGTAGGCTGTTCACGGTATAGTNCGTAAGTATTCCAGTCGGTTTCTAGTGTATTTGTTTACATCAGAGTATTAAAGGCGTAGGCTGTTCACGGTATAGTTCATTCACGGTAACTTCAAACTTTTCTGAAACCCTGCTGAAGTTCCACTTCCAAGATATTCCTCCGCTTCATGTAAAACCAAATNGGTAACTTCAAACTTTTCTGAAACCCTGCTGAAGTTCCACTTCCAAGATATTCCTCCGCTTCATGTAAAACCAAATCTAGAAAATCACACCAAAGGGACAGTGCACCACATTCGTGCGCGCTCAGTGTAATAGTATTTTGCATGAGAACTATTTCTTACTAGGCCTTACTAAAACACCCATTTTGTCACTGTTTTTATTCATATAAATTGTACATGAAATATTATAGTTTATAGGTGTAATATAAATAAAACTTAAATTTAACCACATATGTGGTGGTTGTTTGTCAACATAAGTTTTAAACGCTTGTGATACATGGCATATGTAGGAAACATACACATCATACATGGGGTGATTTTTCGAAGGTTTGATTCAAAAAGTGTGAGGAAACCGCGAACAGAATATGAAGGAAACGCTGTATGTAAGCTACTGTCTCCACTGGCATGTAGGTTCCCAGTTCAGTTATTAATGGAATTAAATAAAATTGTTCCAAGCGTTGATGTATTGCGAATGTAATGTTTAAATTTGTGGCAAAATTTGTGTTTCTTTGCTTTACACACTTTGTATACATTAGAGTTCGAATTGGTGTATTAGTAACGCATCTGGGTTTCTAACCATGTCACATTTTCACATTTGTGATGCATGAATAAAGTCATCAGGTCCATGGCAGTGTAAAGTTTACATATAGCGGAAGTATAGAAAATGAAAAACGAAGTAGATGNCCCCCAATATTTAATTGTATTTATTTATTTCTTCTTGATTCAAATATAGGATTTATTGAAAAATGCGACAATAGGAGCATAGCTAATTACTTAACCCATCATTACAAACATAATATTTGAATTACAAATGCCTATTTATGTAATGATGGACTTAATAGAGAATTTTATATAGAGATTCATTTTCATTTTTAATTACATCCAGGGAACACCTTTTACAGTCAGGTATAACAATTTGCACATAAATTTGAAATGAAATACTTCTATAGTGAAGCATTTTCAGTAATGATCCTGACTCTTCTATTATGACACTAAAAATGAGTATTTTCTGTATACGTTGCGATGCAGCGTCTTAATATGGCCGCCTGGTTGAAGGAATTTAGCACTTCTGAGGCCTAAAAGCGCGGGAACGCTAGGGGCGTCCGAGACATGCGCATCAACTCTCTCATCGCCTCTACGCGCAAAGCACTGAACTGGCGTACAGTCTTGCCGTAGATAANAACTCTCTCATCGCCTCTACGCGCAAAGCACTGAACTGGCGTACAGTCTTGCCGTAGATAACGTGCCTCTGAGATTTTCAGCGGAGACCGTACCATTTTATGACGTAATAATAAAAACAGGGGTTTGATGCACGTTCCTATTCCTTTTTTATTATTTTGTACCAGAATGTTTATACTTAAAAATTACCGTGAAAACACCCGTTTGAGCCATTTGCAATATCACAAAAACAAGACGGTTTTTTCAATAAAACGTTTTTTGCNACGTGCCTCTGAGATTTTCAGCGGAGACCGTACCATTTTATGACGTAATAATAAAAACAGGGGTTTGATGCACGTTTCTATTCCTTTTTTATTATTTTGTACCAGAATGTTTATACTTAAAAATGACCGTGAAAACACCCGTTTGAGCCATTTGCAATATCACAAAAACATGACGGTTTTTTCAATAAAACGTTTTTTGCNTACCGTGAAAACACCCGTTTGAGCCATTTGCAATATCACAAAAACAAGACGGTTTTTTCAATAAAACGTTTTTTGCGGAGGTGTGCACACCCAGGCCGCCGCCTTAAGAAGGGCTTTGTGAAGTGCTCAGCTGGCAGCGGAGAGCTCAGGTATACTGTCGAAGGCTGACTGGCAAAGTGGCAAAGTGGCAGTTGGAGGTGGCAAGTTGCGACGGCACGTCACGTGACATCCCCGGCTGTATTGATGTTCGACTGTGTGTTCGTTGCCTTGGCTACCTCCAGTTTCCCGTCGCCGAGATGTCAAAGCACGATCTACTATCGATCCATGCGTTACATCCACTTCACCCGCCACTCAGCACAGTTACTCCCCTTCCACTTTCGTCATTTCGTGTTCATCCGAATGGTCGAACCGCCAAGGGCTGTTGTTAGTTGTGAGCAGGCCTCTCTGTCGCGGTAGTGTCCTGGTGAGCGGAAAGACGCCCTCAAGTGTGATCACCTCGGCGTGTTGCTTTTCCCAGTCAGCGATCTGGTTTCTGCCCACCCCAGATTTCCCCGAAAGTCCCTGCAAGGCAAAGTTTCTCGAATTTTCCGTAAAACAATATTAGGTATTGCCTAAATTTACCTCTAAAATCTTGAAAGTTTCCCAACAATTAATTTGTTTTTGCTCTCTCATTACGCATGGGTGGCTGCCAACTCGACTCTTCTTAAAGAAGGGCATTCCGTAATTTTCTCCCCTCCCGTTCCGTTATTTTCATCATCCACATAAGCAGAAGCGGAATGGAAATAAAATTGGAAAAAGAAAAAAAGTTCAGTGATGTGAAAACCAGTTGTGTTTATTATCTCTTAGCGTTGTAGACGATTATGAATAAACATTTAAATAGTTATACAATGCTATTAAATTTACGGCCATTCTGACTGGTTTCTATCAAATCGTGTATCATTAAATGCAACGAGATTACGTATGGTTTTTCCAGCATCGTATAAAAAAATATACATATTATTTAGAACCCTCTTAATTTGAAGTTGATTTTGGCGAGTGGAGCGTTAGTCTTTTCGGCTTACCGCCTGCAAAATTTGCTCCCAATCCCACAGATACAATATTTTATATTTATTGAATTTATATACATTTTAGTTTGCTTTTCCTTCATGCAACACTTTGAATTGAATCCGTCGTTCTATAAAAGGTAATACTACCAATCCAAAAGCACTCATTTTCAGGAGACTTAATAAACATTTTTCCTTGCGTTTGTGAACGAAGTGATGTTTGTAAAGGAATAATGCCGTTTCAGTTTAAAAGGAAGTGCAGTGAAAGTACGAACATATCGGAGGAAAGGATGTATAATATAATTGTAACACATGTCAGCTCCCATGGCCGTGGGCATCGTCGCGCCGGAGAGGGGGTGGGGACATTGCCGACCCGAAGTGAAAGTTTGACTGTGTAAAGGGAGGGGCGAACTCTTCCCTTGGAGAAACGGCTGACAGGTGAATTTCGGTCAGTTTCGCATAGCCACAATCGTACTTCCTTACCGACATCTCATCTTCTACAAATGTACATCTCTCTTTCTTCCGCAGTGAATTTTTGTGGTAAGCAGGAAGGTATATTTGGCTAACATCGTCGCTCATGTTCATTACTTTCAGCAAAAACGTTGCGTCGCCCTACCCCGATCCTCGAGACACACAGTGTCTGCTCGTCTCTTTCCACCCCACCCCTCTCCTTTTTCAGTGTGCAGTCATTAGCCAATCCCTAGTCCCTAACGCTAGGTCTACCGAATGTTGGGAGCTGCTATAATGGAATGCGACTTAAAAATTGTGTGTTTAAGATGAAAACCTTCAGTTAGAAGTGCTATTAAGGCGTTAGTGTAATCGTCAACAATTTTTAAAAATATAAATTGAAATTAAATTTCTGTCCCTCTGAAATGTAGCCTCCCTGACAATGTTCCCGCTGTCGACAGGGTAGTCGTGGATGAGAGGAGGCTAACGCAAGTGGAGCCATTGTCATTGTCATTATGTGTTGCACCACCCATAGTTGTGATATGGTCTGGTATGGAGTCCTACTACACATGTCAAACCATGCTGTCCTGTGTAAAATCGTCCCACAGTTGCAACTGGCACTCTAGATTCTGCAGACATGACAGTGGCTACAAGTGTTGATTTGACTACATTGGGAAAGAGTGAGGGCTGAGAATCGGAAGGAAATGTAATAATAATAAAAAAGTATAAGTATTTATCAATTCTTAATACAATATTTTAAAATGAATTCCTTTTCATTTGTAAAGTAAGCTAAAGTGCAAATGAAAGCAATCATATTTCTCTTGGTCTGCACTAAAGTAAAGAATGTTCTTGTGCATGTCCACAACTCTTCAATACTTCGTAGATCATCCTTTCCTCTTGATAATGTCAGATAATTTTCTTTATATCGATCTCGTCGAGGTTTCTATCGTTTCACTCGGTATTTTAACCCACTTAGTTTTGGCATTCTTTATGTAATTTTTGTTGGATATCTAATGTTTTCGCAAGTTCTCCTCTGGTTTGTGCCATTAATTCTCAACGGTATTGACATAGGGAGATTGTGGTGGTGTCTCCATCCAATGTGGGGAGTTGTGTGACAACCATAGCTCTGTGCTTGTGGTCGTTGTCTTGGGTAAATATGTATGTACAATGTACATCTTGTGGCGCTCGCACGCACACGCACGCGCGCGCACACACACACACACACACACACACACTCTCTCTCTCTCTCTCTCGTACAACCCCAAGCCATCACGGGGTCGCCTCCATGATCCACGCTG
The DNA here is from genome assembly GCA_002778355.1 of Clitarchus hookeri. Lineage (NCBI taxonomy): Eukaryota > Metazoa > Arthropoda > Insecta > Phasmatodea > Phasmatidae > Clitarchus > Clitarchus hookeri. The sequence goes on along the minus strand of NQII01005092.1, from coordinate 162,951 downwards.
GCTATCAGATTCTTCTCAAGTTGGGAATTTTTCTTCCGCCGTACCATTACTTGTCCATCGGACCTAACGATTTTGAACATACTGTCATCAGTAAAAACTGCTTTCTTCCATTGTCCGTGCGTATCATTTCTATGTGGCTGAGCGTAGGCAAGCCTCTTCTTTTTAATAGGCTTGCTTATGTAGGATTTTCTACGAGCTGTTCCCCCCCCATTTCCACTTTAGTGAAGCACGTTTCCAATCGTTGGAGCTGACGCCTGTGTTCCTTGTGTCGTTTTCCACTTCCGCTGCTATCTTTGGTTCGCTCAGTGTAGGGTTTCTGGTTACTTCTCGTACAATGTGGCGCTTGTCTCTCTGAGACAACTTAAAAGGGTGGCCACTTACAGGTTCATTTTGCAGTCGTTTTGTTTTGGCGAACCTGTACACAATATTGTTGTATGCCGAAGGCAGCTTGGCTACTCCCCGAGCGGATGGGAGAAGTGCAGGTTACACACGTGTGCTTTAAGAGCACACCGACAAGTATGGAGTTGAGAAGTTTACTACCGCAAGTACGTTACAGCAAGTGTAACGTACTTGCAAGAAATGACAAACAACGAACGAAAATACACAGTTACACAGCAGATTATTGAATAGTTCCCTGAGGCTCTGGTGGGACGAGGGGCGTAGCCAACATAAGGCTGAATTTCGCGTGACACTCGGCTATTGGCGTAATCTCAGGAACTAGGGCGGGGTCATAACAAGCATAATATTCGTATTGGAGGGCGTTATGGACAGAGTCCGTGAGGATGAGGTATATGGCCCTTGTACAGGCGTGCTGTGAGCACCGGCTAGATGGTTATTTGTGGGTCATGTTTGGGAGTTCCAACACATTCTACTTGTCATCTCGAAGTTTTGTGTCCACGCCTAAAACTGTCGACTGGCCCGTGACACGCGTCCAAGTTATGGTTTTCAATTAAAGCGATCGGTTGGGTGACCTCCGAGGTCAGACAGTGTCTGGTGCAGCAAGCCCGCTGAGAAGCGTGGCTGTATACGAAAGCCTTCGTGTTAAAATAATAAATGAGATTATAAGGTGGAACCCGGTAATACCAGGTAGTAATTGAGAAATACCTGTAATACGAAGTACCTCGACAGTCGGGGCGAAAATATAGCGGGGCGGATGCAACAATATATTTGATGGAGTAATAGGTCTTCCAATCGTTTCGCTTACATCCTTGAATGACTTTGCCCTTTTTAAATAAATGCATTAATATTCTCCGTTCTTCTTCTGTTGTTTCTTACTATTCGCATCCCGTAGCTGCTACTACAGTGCGTCTCACTCTTAGATTTCAGTGGTTAGCTAATCAAACAATTTTATGCAATTTGACAATTTTTGTTATGTATGAACTTATTTTGTCAACACAGCATGATGTCTTGGCTGTTGATAATCGTTAACCACCTGGAAACAACGCGTGTCATGCACTGTTTACTGCACGACTATAGACACTAGACACTTAACAAACTATTTATAAGCACAGCATTAACTGGTATGCACGAATAGTGGAAGCTGAAGACAAGCTTGTCTTACGACACATGGGTTAACGGCAATGTGTTTACGGGACCAATACTTGTTTGGCGTCGAACTCCGCATCCGCGTTTTCGACAATTCATCGATGCCTCCACCAGTGGTTGATACACAGGTTGAAGCATTTTGCGAACATCAGGTGGATATTTAGCGGTATTTCCGTCTGCTTCCAGACACATTAATACCACTGCACTCAAATTCTAAAGTTTTCATCGCCAATTTGTAAAACCCAACGTCCGAATAATTTTTGTGTATTTTGGAATGCTTGAAAATTACGAGTTGTGGGTGTGTTAACTTTTATTTTTCAGAGAAAGCGCTCGAAAATTCATCGGTTGATGTTTGCTGCATATCCACCAGATCCATCGGATTTTCAGGCCGGTTGAACTGGTGGATCGATCGGTTCAACCGGACCCAACCGAAACAGTAATTTTCGAACGTCCGGTGTACAATGGTTGATGCATTGGTAAATTTTCGAATACGCTGCATGTCTGTCAACATTATTGACCCGCCTGGAAACAATAACTTTTAAGTTTCTAGGAAACNAGACTTACTCGATTCTTTTAAGTTTCTAGGAAACGTACCGATACCCATGGTTCATTGGAATGAAATAATGTACTGTGGTTTTATTTATGAGGTTACATTTATACTAAAACGGCCTTCAGACCAATACCTACTTTTGTAGACACCGCAAAAGTTCTATAGGCGACAGGTCTTTAGACCGGGCGGGCCGAAGCAAGGTGCCGACATCACGAATGTTCCCTTAATCTAACAACTANACTTTTAAGTTTCTAGGAAACGTACCGATACCCATGGTTCATTGCAATGAAATAATGTAGGCGACAGGTCTTTAGACCGGGCGGGCCGAAGCAAGGTGCCGACATCACGAATGTTCCCTTAATCTAACAACTACCGGGAATCGCCGAGCATTATAGAAGAATGCTCCTTCCAAAAAATCTTATTTTGTTCACTGTCGAAAGATGCTTTCTGTGATTGCCGTAATAAATATCGATTTCTTTCTTATTGCGATCTAACACTGGCTTCCAGCTTGTGTATTTATTGCAATCATTGTGTACTTGTCACCGCTTACTGCACTGCTTTGTCTTTGTGTGAATCATCATTGCATGTGACACTTTGCCCTACAGTATTTTTTTTTTGTCAAATTTTAATGCAGCAAAATTTTACAAATGCTATCGATGANCATCATTGCATGTGACACTTTGCCCTACAGTATTTTTTTTTTGTCAAATTTTAATGCAGCAAAATTTTACAAATGCTATCGATGAAACTGTTTTGCTATATGAAGGGTTGAAGCTTTGAGATCAAACGATAGATGTCGTTCAATGTTAGTACAAGGAAAATTAAGAAAAGTTTTTTTTCCACAGATATGGAAATAATGTATTTAACCTGCATAGTTGATGAATTAGTACAGCTTGTGGTTCCCGGTTGCCCGCTCATGTGTAGCATGATGGAGCACCTGCCGAGTGAACAAGCCACAAGTCAGGTGAAGCGGCTGCTGCACCTTGAACCTCAGCTGACGTAACACAGGTGGCGAACTTATGTTATGCAGCCTTAAAACACAGCAACTGTAATGCACCCGCCCTTTTCTGTGTGTTATGTAATTAACCCCCACACACACTACTGCAGTTTCAGAGTAGGGGTTGGTGGGTGGTTCAACATAACTCTCGCTGCATTACACTAAGAATAGTTATCCGCCACTGCTACCGGTAGTTAGAAATAGTCTGTTCTGCGTCGGGGGATGGGGACGAGCGAACGAGTCGACCGCCATATTGGATTATGTCACTAGGCAACCTCCTGCTCTGTCATTCCTCGCCAGCAGCGGTCATCTTGGATTCCCCTTCATCCCTCATGCTTCATCCACCTCAGAACATCATGCTCTTGCATTCTGTTTGGGGTTTTTTCTCATATTCCTTCCAGTCTTTTTCGTTCCCCGTGTTCTATCACTCGAGTTTTTTTCCGCATATGCATTCTGTTCTCCATATCGCCTCCCACCCCCCTCCCTTCTCCAAGATTTTCTCTAGCATCCTGGCGGAGACAGTCTTATGCTCTTGTCATTCCACCTGCACGACGCAGAGAGTGAGGCCTGCTCATGCATGCTATCCTAGAATCGCACCGCGCACACGCGTCAATTACGCTCAGAGCCCACTTATAAGCATAGTTGGATGTAATTTCCGAACCATTTAAGATACAGCCACCAAATTCAAAACATAGGTATCACATCCCCACAACAAAAGGGTCGCAGGGTCAAGTATGCCCTAAGCCTACTTATACGCATATTTGGCTGTAATTTCCGAACCTACAACAAAAAGGACCGCAGTGTCAAGTTTGCCCTAAGCCCACCTATAAGCATAGTTGACTGTAATATCCGAACAGTTTAAGATATAGTCGCCAAATTCCTTACATAGGCATCACCCCCGACAACGAAAAGGTCCGCAGGGTCAAGTATGCCAAAAGTATACCTATAAGCATAGTTTGCTGTAATTTACGAACAATTTAAAATAGTCAGCAAATTCATAACATATGCATCGCCCTTGATGCGAATAGGACAGCAGAGACAATTATTCCTTAAGTCCTCGCATAAGCCTAGTTGGATGTTATTTCCGAACAGTTTAAGATACAGCAACTAAATTCATAACATAGGCATTATCTCCCCACGACGAAAAGGACCNTGTTATTTCCGAACAGTTTAAGATACAGCAACTAAATTCATAACATAGGCATTATCTCCCCACGACGAAAAGGACCACGGGTCAAGAAGTCCCTAAACCCACTTATAAGCATAGTTGGTTGTAATTTCCGAACAGTAAAATATAGTCATAAAATTCATAACATGTCATTGCCCCCGACTATGAACAGGACCGCAGGGTCAAACATGCCATAAGTCCACTTATAAGCATAGTTGCCCACCATTTTCCACCCACCGAAGCTATAGGCATCCAATTCACATCATAAACATTTCCTCTGATAGAACAGGGTCTTAGGGTCAAGTAAACTTTAAGGCATCTTATAAGCATAGTCGACCGAAATTTCCCATCCTCCGAAGTTATAGTCGTCAAATTCATAACATAGACATCGCTGCCGACAACGAACAGGATGGTAGTGTCAAGCGGCCCTAAACCCTCGTATAAGCATAGCTGGCTACCATTTCCCCCCCCACAAGGGCTATAGTCACCAAATGCATAATATAGGCATCATTTCCGACGAAGAAAAGGACCACAGGTTCAAGTACACCTATGTTGTTATTCTCTTTGTAGAAGTGTAGAGGGAAATCAGTATTCACCAATTTGCTAGATGGGTGTATGCAGCGCGATGTATATGTGTGTGCTATTTCAGACCCTACACACCTACATACAACAGTAACTTTGCGACGCGCCTGTACATGTACATTNTATATGTGTGTGCTATTTCAGACCCTACACACCTACATACAACAGTAACTTTGCGACGCGCCTGTACATGTACATTTATTTTCAGATGTTACATGTTCCCGTACTTCAAAGGTTTGGAAATGCTGACCAACTATGCTTGTAAAAGGGTTAAGCCATACTTGCCCCTATCTCCTTGATTGAAGTCGGAACTGATGTATGTTTCATGAATTTGGTGGTCGTAGCTTTGGTGGGTGGCAAATGTTGGGCAACTATGCTTAAAAGTGGGCTTAGGGTATGCTTGACCCTGTGGGTCTTTTCGTCATGGGGGAGGATACCTATGTTATGAAATTGGTCGTTGTACCTTAAACGGTCTGGAAATTACAGACGACTATGCTTATATGTAGGCTTATGGTATCATTGTCGCTGCTGTCATATTCAGCATCAAGGGCGATTATTATATTATGGATATGGTGGCTCTATTTTAAATGACTCCGGAATTACTTTCAACTATGTTTGTAAGTGCACTTAGGGCATACTTGACCCTGCAGCCTTGTTTTGTCATCGGGAGGTGATGCCTATGTTATGAATTTTGTGGTTTTATTTTAAACAGTTCAAAAGTTACAGTCAACTATGCTTATAAGTAGGCTTAGGGCATACTTGAACCTGCTGCCCTTTTCGTTGTTGAGGGTTGTTATGAATTTGGTGACTAAATGGTTTAGAAATTACAGCCAACTATACTTATAAGTGGGCTTATACATACTTGACCCTGTGGTCCTTTTCGTTGTCAGGGGTGATGCATATGTTATACATTTGTTGACTATATTCTAAACGGTTCGAAAATTCCAGCCAACTATGCNCTATATTCTAAACGGTTCGAAAATTCCAGCCAACTATGCATATAAGTAGGCCTAGGGCATTTTTGACCCTACTCCCCTTTTCGTTCTCGAGGGTGATGTTTATGTTATTGATTTGGTGACTATATCTTAAACAGTTCTGAAAGTACAGTCAACTATGCTTATATGTGTTATTAAGACATACTTGACCCTGCTGTCGTTTTCTTTTGTTGTTAAGGCATACTTGACTGTGCTATCCTTTTCGTTCTTATGGCATACTTGACCCTGCGTTCCTTATCATTGTCAGGGGTGATGCCCTATGTTATGGATTTGGTGACTCGTAGACGGTTCGGAAATTACAGTCAACTATGCTTATAAGTGCGCCTAAGGCATACTTGACCCTGGGGTTATTTTTGTTGTCGGGGGTGAAATCTTTGTTATGATTTTGTTGACTATATCTTAAATGGTTCGGAAATTGCAGCCAACTATTCTTGTAGGTGGGCTTAGGACAAACTTGACAATGTTGTCCTTTTCGTTGTCGGGGTTGATGACTATGTTTTGAATTTAGTGGCTTTATCTTATACGGTTCGGAAATTTCATCCAACTATGCTTATAAGTGGGCTTTGGGCATAATTGATGCTTGTGCATTGTGTGACTCTAGGCTAGCGTGCATGGGCAGGCCTTGCTTCGTGTCGCACAGATGGAATGACAGAGCATGAGACTCGCCCCATCAGGATGTCAGGTGAAAGACCAGAAGGAATATGAAAAGACCCATGGTGGAATGACAGAGCATGAGACTTGTCCCCGCCAGGACTCAGGTGAAAGGAGATAAGAAGCAATATGAGAAAACCAAGGGGGAATGATTTAGCACGAGACTCGTCAGGATGCTAGATAAAACTTTGGCGGCTAGGAGACGTGAGGTAGAACAGGAAGCATGTGCGAAGAAAAAACTCTAGTAATAGAACGTGGTAGACGAGAGAGACTAAAAGGAATATTAGAAAACCCCTCAAACAGAACGCAAGAGCATCCAGAGGTGGAGTGATGGAGCTGGAGGGATGAAGGGAAATCCAATATTACCACTGCTGGTGAGGAATGACAACAGGCGGTTGCCTCTTGACGTCATTCAAGATGGCGGTCGGCTCGTCGCCATCCCTCATGCCCTGATGCAGAACCGGCTTTTTCTAACTACTGCTACCAGCTCCATCCCAGTTCGTATAGGCTAATAATAAACAATGGTAACTCGGTATAACAGTAACAGTAGACCCCCAGACACGTGCATTCTTAGCGTGGCTGGGGGGGGGGGGGNNNNGGGGGGGGTATTTTCCCCCTCGCTACACGAGCTTGCGCGGCCATCGAGGACCGAATGTGACCGTCGAGGGCAGATACTGGACATATGTAGCGCATGTTGGATCCATTAGCGTGTCAGTGCGTCCTCAGCTATGGAGGCAGGCCGCAACTGGGTCGCACGCATGTGCAGTCCCGTTATTTCCCAACAACCGCCCGTCGTGTCGCTATCGACCTTTGGCGAGCTGCTCGCATGGGCAGTCAACACGCAATGGGTAGTATATGCTCTTCACAGTTACTCCTAACTTTTCTGAAGCCCTGTGAAAGTTCTACTTCCAGGATATTCCTCCGCCACATGCAAACAAAGCTTAACTAAATCCATATAATTACACCAAATGGACAGCACACCGGATTCGTGCACAGTCAGAATAATATTATTTTGCATATTAACTATTTCTTACTAACACACTACTTTCCCCTGTTAATCATATTAATTATAAATTAATCATTATAACTTATAGATAGAATATATTTATAAGTTTATTTTAACTAAAAATAAGGTTCTTGTATGTTAAGGCAAGCATAAAATGCTTGTAATACTTGACGTATTTAGAAAACAAGCGCACACATCGTACATANTCTTGTATGTTAAGGCAAGCATAAAATGCTTGTAATACTTGACGTATTTAGAAAACAAGCGCACACATCGTACATACGGTGATTTTTCAAAGGTTTGATTTAAAAAAAGGGTGAAGAAACTAAGGATAAACTGTAGACATCAATCTATGTATATCTTGCCCTCAGTTTTCCATTACTGAACTAAACAGGATCTAAACAGATTTTTGGATGACTCTAACCAGCAATCTAATAAAATAATGTACAGAAAACTAATATAAACTTAATTAACTCAGCATTTTTTTGTTACTTGTAGGTGTCAGTCTAAAAGAATTAACTCTCAAATTTGTTGCTGCTTACTAAACTTTGTCGTTAAGCGCTCAGTGACTTCCTCTTCTAAATATTCTGTTTTGTCTACATTTTCAAATTTTTTAATTTCTAAAAGGCAATAATGAAAGCCTGTCTTTTTAGTTTTCATTCTTGTAAAAAGTCAGATTTGTTATTAAAAACTGCAAAACAGATGTACGTTTGTATCCTTAGGCTGTATTACCTAATATCATCAGAGAGTGCTAGTGCAGAGACCTTCCCCTTTTTAAGCAGTAATAAAAGTTATATATAAAATATTATTGATATAAAATTTTTTTAAGTTTCATAATTTTTAGCTTGATTAAAAATATATTAAATGTATTTTTAGTAGTTATTTAATGTAAAATGTNTTTTTAAGTTTCATAATTTTTAGCTTGATTAAAAATATATTAAATGTATTTTTAGTAGTTATTTAATGTAAAATGTTGGAATTTTTGCAGTACTTCCATTAAACCATGGAAACAGTAACATTAACCTTTTCGATTAAAATGTGTAGAATAAATAATTAATTGTTAGTAATTTTAGAATATCCTCATTTAATTTTAATCACCATGTTTTACCTTTTCCATAACTTTATGCTGTTACATTCATCTCAACAGTATGATCATAATGTTCATTATATTTGTACTCTTACTTGCATACATTCAAACAAGCGGTGTTCACTTAACTATAATCCCTAGTATGTAATTCATTACTTGATATCTATCTTTTGTCTGTATATAATATATTAATGAATCTGTCCATGCATCAAGTATGTTTATTGTTTTTGTACATAGGTTTAATATCATTATAATGAAAATTTTACATTAGATGTTTCTAATATACCTGAATAATTTGGTTAATGCAATACATTTTTGTAATGTACATGTAAATTTAAATTTTCAGCAAATATAATATTTTTTGTTTGTAGTTAGGTTTCGGTTTTTATCTGATACTAGTATTAAGATTTATGTACATTTCTTTCACCAGTTATTCTATTTAAATTTTAACACCGAGTAAATTATTTAATTTTAAACCATGTTCTACTTATCATGTTATTGTTCCGTAATGNCTATTTAAATTTTAACACCGAGTAAATTATTTAATTTTAAACCATGTTCTACTTATCATGTTATTGTTCCGTAATGTAATATATATCGTAACAAATTGTCTGGGTCATATTAAAGTTTGTGAGGGAAGTAGGTATTGAAAATAATGTAATATCTAACAGCTCATTTTCTAATTTCTTTACAAAGGTATAAACACAATTATTATTATGCCTATCTCTGCTATTAACACTTATTGTTTCTATCAATAAGCACAATTTTTATTCAAATAGTATAATGAAAGCTATTATCTCTGTCTTTATGCTAACAACAGTCACTTAATCCTCACTTATACATTCATGATCAAAATGTCTTAAGGCTGATATAAGTCTTTGAAAATGAAGATTTTGACGTATGTTTTTTTGCGAAATATCAAAAACTTAAGTGAAATTAAATTATGGTTCTTCAAAAGTTTTTTTATGTAACTCAAATCTTCAACCTAAGAGAAAAAACTCATTAATACCTCCCACCGTAGTGAAAATAACAGGAGCTGCCACCCTCGTATTGCAGACAACTACTTAACTGTTTGAAATTATGAACGTTTGATGCTGGTTCGTTAAGCAGCGTGACCTAATTGACAAACATGGTCCTCTTGTTGCAACTGTCTATGCTCGATGTCTAAAACACACATGAATGTTACGACTACAGTGATACAGTGCCTAGCACGTGCATCTATGGTATGCTTGTGGGCCCACTGCACAGGCAGTGGAAGAGGACATTCTTAACACACATTATCAACACGTACCTTACATTAATAAGCAGACAGTACAGCAGTGAAGCTGCTTGCATGTTTCCGGTGACAGTTGGTGTGAGATTCCCCGCAGGAAGTAACGGTATTGCCTACATGCCTGAAACTGTATGATTGCAATGAGGATACGCTCTCAATTTGGTTTCTGTGCGTTGTTTATGACCAGCACCAGAACATAACATGAACAACTAACTGTATGAAACTTGTGTAACATACGATAACATAGACACAAAACACGGTTGTACATTTTAATCTTATGTGTGGCATTAGGTCATAAAACCAATTACAAAGTGTAATGCATCAGTTTTGTAGATTGCAGTGGTTGTAGAATAAGTTGCAAGAAAAAGGCCAGATTACAGTGTGCTGCATGGATTCATGTATACATGCATTTTGGAAATTGTCCATCTCCTTTATATCTCTGTATGCAGGTGCCCATTCATTTTTTTTTGTGGTTATCACGTGTGGTATATTATGTTAATGCATCCAAGAAATACATGCACACACACATGTTTGCAGAATGCAGCTTAGCAAAGCAAAGAACATGACATCAGTATGTATCTAGATGGATGATACTTTTCTGATTTGTATAAGAGGTTCTCTGTTTCAAAAACTTTAAACCATATTTGCTAAAATTATGTACTCGCTACTCTGTAAATAATGATGTATCATAACAGTGCTTTAAATTGGGATGATCGGTGACTTAAGCATCTTTGTTTGAAAATAAACTTTTGAGTCTGCTGGTGGTTTTGTCCTGAGCAAAACTACTTCTAGTTACAATTGTGCTGCTATTTACAGCCAGTTACATATGCATTAACTATGGAGCAGATCTCGCCATTAGCTTTATTTTTACAAGTAATGCAAGTATAATGATATTTTGTAAAGGAGTTGCAACTTTTTAAACTTTCTTGACTTTTTGGCATGTCTTGACATATCAAAGGTTTTATTTATTCATGTAGCCAAAAATATTTTCAGTTGTCTTTTTAAAAAAACCAACTGTATAATTTCTTACAAATTTTTGTAACTTTGGATGTTTTGTACTATTAAGGTATAAAGTAAAAATTTCAGAATAATTTGATGTAATAATAATATTAAGAAATTCTTATTCAAGTAAAATTAACCATGCATGATAAAATAAATGGTGTCTTTTGGGCTCCCGTCTACCTGGAGTTTTGAAAAGCGCAGGAGCAATGGCGACACTGCCTCGCGCATCAAGTGCACCATCGCCACTAAGCGCAAGGCTCTGAACTGGCGTGCAGTGTTCTCGTCGCACTGCGTGTCCCTATAGGACTTTCAGCAGTGATCTTATTATTTTTTTTGTTTTAAAGTCTGTAGGACGGTTCAGTGCAGGGCCCTTGGGTATTTTTGTACGTATCAGTTGCATATATTTTAAGATACAGTGTTTTGAAAAAGCTGTTTTTAGCCATTTTGGAGTTCCCTGAAATGGTGTTTCTAATGTGTGTGATATTTTGAAAGCTTTAGGCAGGTCTTGTGTGTGTTCTTTTCGTAGATGAACGTATTAGATGCACATTGAATAGTTGAAAGTAAAAAGGTGTTTTTGAAAGAGAGTGCAAGGCAGTTGAAATGCCAGGCAAATGGGCCGAGGGCCAGGACTTAGCAGCGAAGATGGTGTTGAGCTTCAAGGCAAGCGCGTGTTGCAGAACTTGGAAGAGAAGGAGAGGCGGCACGCGATACACAAGGAGAACCTGAGCCGCGAGCAACGTTACCTGAGGCGGCTGCTGGAGCAGTTGGTGTCGAAGCACGGTGCTCTGCCTGCCACGGCCAAGCGGCGCTCTGTGTCGGAGTGCTCCAGTAGCACCATCTCCAGTACGCACTCCTCCACCTTCTCCACGTCACCAGACTCGTGGCCGCTGTACGTGTCCTCGCGGCCCGCCTCCAAGTCCTCCGCGTCCGTCTCCTCCATCTCCGAGTCAGGTACCAGCTCTTCATCTCTCTATCGCCGGTCATCTTATTTAAGCTCGTAGCAGGTCCCTAGACAAACTTCGCAGATATTAAACGTCTGTGTTTTAATGTGGTGGTATACTTCCATCTAGTGTTTATTTATATCTGTTTATAACTTGCAGAACATTTATTATTAAAATTCAAACCTCCTTATTATTTACAGAACTGCTTTCGAGAATTCTTGAAACCAGAATGAACGGATTTCAGTCTGTATTTTTTCATGAGAAACTGAAAAAGATTAAATAATGATTTAATGTTTATCACAGATACAGAAGCAACAAAAACAGTATGGATAAAATATCTTCGACTTTATTAGAGCATATTAGGCTCTAATGGCCGGACAGCCCTCATTTTCAAATATTTGATCTGAAATGTAAACTATGGTGAAACAGAAATGAATCAAAGTTGGAAGGAATACTACCTCCTTAAAGATACAGCTATCTTGCTTCTTTGAAGGATTCCAACATAACGTTTACAATATATGGATGTCTTGAAACTTGTATTCTGGAATAGTCTGAAGTTATTATTTTTGTATCGACATATTGCTAACGTGTGCAGTAAGTACTTAATGCTAAGAAAAAAGGGGGGTTATAATACCATTACAGTGCAGTTTATGGTACATTGACCGATTTGGTCACAATTAAATTTCTAGCGGACAAGTTGCTAAGGATGAAGATTTAAAATTTAACTGAATGGGATGGGGAAAGAACCAGGTATGAAATGAACTTTTTTCATGTGAGTGGAGCAGTTTATAGATAAAAAAAAAATTACAAACTGTTACTGCCAGTGATATCAAGTGTTCACACATTTTCCATTGCCACAGTGGGAAACTGAGCTTTGGATACGTGTAAATACAGTAGAAATATAAATTATTTGTTGCAACAGTTAATTTAATTTGCCTGGCACTAAATAGGTTAAACAAATTGTTATGAAAAGTAATTCTTTTGTATGCTTTATTTAAAATGTGGCTTGGCCAATACATGTGATTGTTTATGTGAAATTAACTGAAAGAGATAGAGAAATGAAAGTAAAACATATGGGCAGTTCCCATCTCTCTCTCTGCTGTCCCGTCAACTGCCCTGTTGGCTGTAAAATAAAAATATTGTAATTGCAAGCAGAGTAAAAAGGAGCTGTTTGGAATAAGTAGGTTGTGTTTTTTTTTAATTGTAGTGAAATGTGATAACATAAATATCTATTTACTTTAATTTATATGTTCATGAATAGATGCACCTGTAATTAAAATATCACTTGTTTAGTGTGCTTTTATGTTCAGCAAATCATGATTAATAGGTGCCTTGCAATTAATTATATGACCTGCTTGTGAAACTAGAATTCTACTAAGATTTCTTTTTACATGCCAAAGTATGTAAAATAATGTTACTGGGAAACTTCCATGTTAAGTTCATTTTCTTGTTATCTTTTTAGACGAGGTTGACGTAATTGGGTACACCAGTAACCAGAGTGATACGGATGATCACAGCAGCGTTCAATCAATCTCGAGCGACAGTGGGGTGGCCATGTCGACCAGCCGTCTCACGTTGTCTGAAATGGAAATAATGTAGGTGGGTATGTTGTTTTGTGCAGACGTTGACAAGTCGTGATCACCTGGACACAGATTCTCCTCCCAGAAATGCCATCCAGTTACAAACACATTTGTGGTGGTTTCTGGGTAATGTTCAGTAGGTGTTGGACACCTTATAGTGTGAATATTTCCGTTACTTGCAGGTTTCCACACTTGCAGAGGATCTTAATCTGCATTCATTTCGCAACATATGCATCTTACTTTGATGGAATATTAATATTAAGTATGGGGTTGTGTTGTTAATGCCACACATCCTTATGGTTTTTGGTACATAAATCTATATTATAGAATTCAAATTAAAAATGTATTAGTTTAAAGTATTAGAATTGTTTACCTGGGTCATGTTTTGAAGGAAACTCGTATAGACAGTTTTCAGACAATTAAATTATAGTTGGGAAAATTTTATACTTTTTTTAATTTTTACATATCATTATGAAATATTTGAAATTTTTATTATACTTCCTTAGTTAACTATTTTTATGTAAGTCCCATAACAAAAGAGAAACCAAGTTCTTTAACAAATATTTCAAATTTCATCGTATAAAAGATGAACAGTAATCTTTTGTACTCAGTTCATTTTGTTACAAAATATAAATTTAAAAAAGTGTGCATTGGGTAGGTACTTCCTGAACATTGGAGCTGTCAAACATAAACTTCAGTAATTCAAAGCAAATTAATTTTAGTAGTAATCATGAGGTGTAAAGTAAAATAAATATTCAACAGTAATTAAATTTATTTTACAGTATTAAATTATGGCTTCTAATTTCAGGTATTCTAATCAGCTGTGTTTTACACTAATTGTGTTATCAATGACTGAACATTTTTTAATATTGTGTTTCTAATGATTACATTGATATTGATCTCCAACCAAGATGTTAGTAGGGAAAAACCNAGTAATCATGAGGTGTAAAGTAAAATAAATATTCAACAGTAATTAAATTTATTTTACAGTATTAAATTATGGCTTCTAATTTCAGGTATTCTAATCAGCTGTGTTTTACACTAATTGTGTTATCAATGACTGAACATTAGTTTAATATTTTGTGCTACTGCAGTATTTACATGACAATTTTGGCTGCATTAGATTTTTAGTTCATGTTATGAGAAGTCAATTTTTTTAAGTTACATATTTAAACTATTAATTTTTTTTTTGTTTTTGTAGGTTTGACAGTGTATATTGGTAAAATTTTGTGTGTTGTCTTGAGGTAAGTGTAAATTTACAAACCTGGAACATTTTTTAATATTGTGTTTCTAATGATTACATTGATATTGATCTCCAACCAAGATGTTAGTAGGGAAAAACCATCACAAAATAATGATTGAACACACTTCTTGAACGTGTTCATGTCGCGTAATTAGCACCAGTCATGGTCGCTAAGTGGAACAAACATAAAGACAACACAGAGTATGTCTGTCAAAATATAAATCAAATACATGATGATGGACATTTTTTGGGCAAATGTTATGAGACATACCTGTTAAATAATTTTGTTGCTCTTAAATATATTTTAGGTCAGATGGAATTAATGTAAATTAGTAAAAACTTGCTAAGACAACCCCTTAGTTTCCAGAAAAAAGGGTAGTTGTGATAGGTTTATTGCTATAAATATTTTGGGGAATTTTTGGACTGATTTTGACCCCCACTAACCACCATNATGAGACATACCTGTTAAATAATTTTGTTGCTCTTAAATATATTTTAGGTCAGATGGAATTAATGTAAATTAGTAAAAACTTGCTAAGACAACCCCTCAGTTTCCAGAAAAAAGGGTAGTTGTGATAGGTTTATTGCTATAAATATTTTGGGGAATTTTTGGACTGATTTTGACCCCCACTAACCACCATACATAAAAATTTGCAATTTTTGCCTCCTGCAAAAATTACACTTAAAAAAAAAAATTCAATATAAATTAATTTTAATAAGCAGTCTTTTGAAAAAAATGATATTCAAGAGGCTTATATTTAGCCTCCCGTTGTCTCTTAAAATGTAAAAAACATAGAGCACCGCGAGGATTAACAGAGCATTGTAAGTGCAAAGTCCATGTACATCTCTAGCGTAAAATCAACATGATTTTTGCATGGAGTGTTAATTTAATTAGTCTGACATCTTCAGAATAAAATGATACCACAGAAACGTATCTGCTATCGGCTATTCACGGTGANCTCTAACCACCATACATAAAAATTTGCAATTTTTTGCATAAAAGTAGCGTTTGCCTCCTGCAAAAATTACACTTAAAAAAAAAAATTAAATATAAATTAATTTTAATAAGCAGTCTTTTGAAAAAAATGATATTCAAGAGGCTTATATTTAGCCTCCCGTTGTCTCTTAAAATGTAAAAAACATAGAGCACCGCGAGGATTAACAGAGCATTGTAAGTGCAAAGTCCATGTACATCTCTAGCGTAAAATCAACGTGATTTTTGCATGGAGTTTTAATTTAATTAGTCTGACATCTTCAGAATAAAATGATACCACAGAAACGTATCTGCTATCGGCTATTCACGGTGAAGTGAGCACTTTCAAAGCCCTTTCATTTGGAATAATATTCAATAAATATATTTTATTTTAGTCTTAGTCGTTAACTTCCGAGTGCGGTGGATACACACTGTGTTTATTACTTACATGGCAATATTTATTTAAAAAAGGTGGTTAAAGAATAAAACATGGTTGAAGGGGAAAAGTAACGTACTGTCTCAAAAGTGCTCACTTTGCCGTGAACAGCCTATGCCTCCCTTGTCTCCAAATAATTACAAAAACCGTAACATTGAACACTGGGTACTTTTTGTTCCAAATTTACAAACAAATTGAATCTTTGTTGTTTATACTGCGCACACACGCAAAAACTTTACAAAACCATGTTAACAATTTCTGGTTTCAACTAATGGTATAAATGTACTGAAGGTCACATCTGTATTATATCTGATGAATGTCAAGGGATGAAGGCAGTAAAGGGTTGGGTGATGTGAGAGGAGGGGGATGGAGGATGTAAGTGAGGCGAGCAAGAATGTATCGAGCTCTCGCCAAGTGTAAGGGAGAGGTGGAGGCCCCAATGGGAGAAAGACTTGTGGTGGTTTCACAGTCCAAAGTTGGATTTGCGAGTCAATTTGTAGGTTTCCACACTAATGGTATGTCCAAAAAAAAACAACTAAGAGAAATAGGTTGTCAAGAAACAGTTATCTGAAGAGAAATGCAAGTGATAATAACACAAGCAAAGGGAGAATGCAAGAGAGAAAGCACAGTGGTAGGACAAACACTAGGGGTAGTCTTATCGCTCGGAAACATTTTCCCACCTGAGGGGTACGGGTTGGCCACAGTAAATAGGTATTGGCTAGAACTAGTGACCTAGGGGGGGTGATATCTATTTTTAGATATCTGGCCCATTATGCTCAATGATCATGAAGAGAAACATAATGTGCAGCAACCATAAAAAGCAGCAAATTAATTTTTTCCGGCAGATTTCCCTTAAANAAGCAGCAAATTAATTTTTTCCGGCAGATTTCCCTTAAACTTGTAACTTTTTTCGCCAACATTTTTTTACGGTTTATCAAAATCAAGTTGTTGTAGGAAGATGGTCGCTTTAAATGCGATTGATGAAGAGTTTCATGTAAGTAAAATTTGGGAAAGAATAACGCAATGTTAACATCTTTCAGACATATTTGCAGAGCATTTGCACAGCACACGTACTTGCAGGAACACTGTGATTTCAGTGTGCGTTGCCATCTTTGTTAAGCAGTGGTTTGTGTGTCGCGATGCCATGTCTCGGCAGAATGTTGTTGATGGTGATGTGGTGTTGCAGGTTGGCGAGCATATAACTGGGAGCAGGGGAGGGACAAGGAGATCTGCTCTGCTGAGAGAGACCCAACTGTTCACCATCTATATATATATATATATATAGTTCACAAGCGCCAGTAACTATGGAACCCACCATTGTATGCCTTCTCTAGTCAATAAGGCAAAACTCTCTGTATTATAAAGGGAAGCAAAAAACAATTGGAAATCTTGAAGAGCACGCACAGCATATTGTGTGTTTACTATTTATGTAAAATTGTATATATATTTTTTTTAAAGAGAGAGAGAGAGAGATTTTAAAATAACCTTTTTATGCTATCTAAAATATCTCCTTGACTCCATCCGCCGGGCTGGGAGTTGATATTATTTTGTGTCACGTTTAGTATAACTTGTATTTGGAGATTCATAAATTTTGGTTTTACCTAAAAATAATAAATTTTATATAGTGTGGGTTAATGCAGTGAGAGGTCAAAATTAAATTTAAAAAAATTACAAATTTTAATGCACAGAATTTGTGTGTTGCAATTACATTAGTGGTTTATTTTTACAAGCTGGCAGATCTCAAATAACTGCATGATTTACATCTCAAAATGCATAACTGGTTATCATGTTTCTAAAATATAAAATTGGTGCAAAAATTTAATAGCAAAATAAAATTCACACTGTGGTTAAGTGTTAAAATTAAATGTTTTATTTAACAGTTTTGTTGATTTAAGTATGATTACCTTTGTGGTAATTGGATGTGACACAACAGGTTTAAGAGGGGGGGGACTATAAAAATAGCAAATCAATTAAAATATAACAAAAATATGTACAAATATTTTTTTGTAGGGGAATGCTGATAGTTACTGGTCGGAGAATGCCACTTGCTCCATTAAATTAATGGAATGTATTGTGTTAGTGGGAGGGAAGAAGCGATGCGGAGAAGTGAACATGCATTAATTCACCGTTAATTATGAAATATAGAAGTGAGCCGAGGATTTGGAACAGTCACAGCCACAAGTGTTCCAGAACCATGTTCGCCACGACATTACGTCGTGAGTGTGTGTGTGTGAGGCTTCAAGATCAAGATCTCTTGCTCTTCAAGAGGAAGGTCCACGTCCCTCCGGTACTCCTAAAAGACTCGCATGTAAATCTCTGCAGCAAGATTGGTTGCGCGGAAAGTGGGTAAAAAATAGCGTTGAGCATATTCAAAGAGTACAAATTCTATGTAAGTCCCATTATCATAAGAGAAACATTTTATGTTTAATTTTTTGGGAAATTTATATATTGCAGCAGGTAGCACTGCCAAAGGTTTTTTTGTGTCGGTGTATTTTTAATTAGTTTACAGAGTAATATTTTTGCGAGGAGCAGGTTGGAGTGCAGATTGCGACCACCGTAAAGTGAATTTCCTTGCCGACTGATTGATTGGCCAAACCAACCTTGAGGCAAGCTACCTGCTGCGATGCTTTCCAATGGTAGAATGGAGCCTCTTGAAGCAGTGTGCATGGGTGTGTGTGTGTNTGCAGATTGCGACCACCGTAAAGTGAATTTCCTTGCCGACTGATTGATTGGCCAAACCAACCTTGAGGCAAGCTACCTGCTGCGATGCTTTCCAATGGTAGAATGGAGCCTCTTGAAGCAGTGTGCATGGGTGTGTGTGTGTGTGTGTGTTTGTGTGATTGTGTGGTTATTTGCACGAAAGATAGTTCAAGATGTAAGGCACCTATATAAATGGCCAATTCGTAGACTGCATCCAGAAGATTTTCTCTCTTTGAGTCTGAGCTACCATGGTGGTAGTGTATTGTTGAAGTGTTGTGGAGATTAAGATTCTCTGTACTTTACATGGTTATCAAAGAAAGAATAATACATGAACTAGTAAGCTATTACATAGATCAACTTTTTAAACTACCTTCAACCATAAAATATGTGTCGGTGACATTTTTTTTTTTTTTAAGTGAAATATTGTACACACTTTCAAAAGTTTTTCATTAGAACAACAACATGCACAATTAATTTATTAATGTTGAGAGAGGGGTTGGCCAGAAGAAGTCATACTGTTTTAAAAATGTGTTATGCATGTTCTGAATAAAATTGGTTGATTTTGGAATAAAATTGGCAATTGGTGATTTTGTCAATTTAGTGACGGTTACTTTTGCCACATTCACTGCACCAGGAGACCTTAGCTCTTGGAAACTGTTTCACGTGCTGCAATACCATATGTTTTATGTTTGTTGGTAGCAATGGTAAAGAAGTTTATACCCTTGGCTGTTCTGGCTAAGCCACCAAAGTAATTGTGTGTGCTATCAAAGTATGTTATTGCAATGAGTATGTTTGTGTCTTACTTGATTATGAAGGGACATGTTTACATGCAAGGTTTCACACACACTGGTTCAGGATGTAATGTATCTGCAAGTTGACTAACATTTCTGTGCTATTAGATGTCCAAATATAAATTTGTTGTATACGTGTGTGCACATCACAAGGAAATTAATATTTGAGCAATTTTATTGTAATTGGTTTGGCTGTGTACCTACACAAATTGCTTATACGTACTTCATAAATTTGTTGTGTTTGCAGTACTGTCTCCGTTTCTGAAAACTTACGTAAAACCAACTTTGGAGTATGTTATAACAAATTATGTAAATCCCACGATTCCGACTATGAGAAGCCCGAGTTGGAGGCGTCATCTTGTAACTGCTGCTGCATTTCATTTTATCTGAAGAACAATAATNCGACTATGAGAAGCCCGAGTTGGAGGCGTCATCTTGTAACTGCTGCTGCATTTCATTTTATCTGAAGAACAATAATACTGGTGTACTACCTAAATACATATGTACACATGGTTTGAATATAAACATTTTATTCTATAGTTACTCTTCCTAAATTCCATTTAAACACTAGAGAGGGATGTTACATTTGCAGCAAGTTTTCTTGCTTGATATGTTTACATAATTTCCTACCTGGTCTATAAACTTGTGATGGCCCGATATACAATAACTGATATGGGTTACCAGGATAATTGGAATTTTCCATATATCGATTATCTTAACTTCACCAATGTTATCAGTAATGAAGTATAATCACTTTAAAATCATAACATACTGGAGACCCTATTTAATAATGGATTTTATGACGGTAGCAATTTTACGAAGTCTGAAAATTAAAGAAAAATGAGATAAATCTTGACGAACATGTAAGAAGTAGCAATCAAAATCTGTTATAATTTTATTTGGCAGGTGTCAGCTATTCAAAGTGGTTAATTATATTTCATTTGCAAAAGTGTGATTTCTAAGATAGCGGTGAATAAAAATGGTTAGCAAGATTTGTTTCTTTATGACCTTTGTTAAGTAATTAATCATTCAAAACCCCATCCTCAGATTTTCATGTGGATTCCACTCGAGCTTGTCGTAAGTCAGTGCTCATGCTGTGTGTCGACCGACTAGTTGTTACAGAAGGGTGTTGTTTATGCTCTTCCAGGATATCAGTTTATTCAGACAATACATATGGAGTTTGTTCTCAGCGATACTTAGCGCTGCTTAAACTTCTTTAATACAAAATTCTCACTGATACAAAGTTCTGTTCTTTCCCCTTTGAGTGAGGTAAAGAATTTAAAGTTAATTTGCGTTCTCAATAACATAATATTTTAAAAATGGTGTTGCAATGTAATGTCGTCCACTGGTATAAAGAAATTGTGCTGGTGATGAGACTTAAATTATTTTTCAATATGCTGATTCACAAAGATAATATTTTACCTTTTTTGAGAACACGTGTTAATACAAACCTCATTATTATAAACTATAAAAGTGCATGTTCTTTGAGATTATTAAAGATGATTCACTATATTTAAATAGAATAATTTTGGCTGAAATATTGCTGTTTTTTGTTATGTAAAGATTATAATAAAGATATATATTCAGAAGATAGAGGCAGCAACCTATAGTAAGTTATACATATTTATAACAAACTGAAGTAGTGATCAGTTATTGACTGGAAAGTGGAAGGGTACTCGCCTACCCTGTCTCCCCGTACTTGGCACCTATATTCAGGCGTATTATTTTTTTAAAGATTCTGTTTATTGAATTAAATTTTGTATACGTATAGTTTTTAATAATGTTCGTGTTTCAAGTGCCCCAAATTTGAGCTAAATGTGAAAATATCTTAAATAAATAACGTGTGTATGACGTAAAATAATTTTCTAAAAAATAAAAGATTTTTACCCAGAAAATTTTGGGTATCAGTTAAAACGTATTGGATCAAAAAATTCGGAAATACATATAGGCATCTGTATCAGTATTTTACGTATCGAGCCATCACTTCTATTAACACAAAAGTAATTTTACCTTTTAAAGAATTTTTCCTTGTCAATAAGCTCAAATTTATACCGTCTCTTGGGAAATTTTTTAAGAAACTTGCTTGTATTTCTTGCTACATTTCAAGTACAGCTGACAATGAAAAAGAACAGATTTTCTGAAGTTTTATGCCTTTAAACTGTGTATTTATACAGTCAGTTGTAATTTTTCATGCATGTGATGAGAGACTGGAGTAGCCAGTATAAGCCACAAAGGGAATGCATCTCGGAGGCATGCATGCCAACTGCATAGTAATGAGTCCTGGTGTTACAACAATACAGTTGTTTGCCAATACCATTATTGAAGCAGTATAGTGTATTTCAGGTTGGAACAATTTTTATATAAATATTTTCTTTGACATGTTCATACACTTCTCTGACAAAATTTTAATGCACTTAGAATTTATCCAAGTGAAACAAAATATTAATTTACATGGTAGCATGGCTAAGTTGAAAAACAAAAAAGTAACCAAACATCCTAGTTTTGTCACATGATCCTGACAGTTTGAGATGTTAGATGAGTCAGTGTTGAAGATGCTTGCAGAAGGCTAATTTTAGACTATGTCATCTTAAATCTAAGGTAATTGGAGTGCAGTTAGCTGTGACCCAGAATTAGCATTATTACCGTCATCTGTGTTGTTCGTAGCAAAAGCGAGGCCAGGTGCAAGAAGTTGCGAGTCCCCTCTCTTCAAAACTAGTTAATCCCTCTTTCCCACAATGCATCACCTTTGAAACAATATGCTCTGCTCTCGAGCGCCCGTGCCTCGCCCATGACACTTTAGGTTTAATAAATCAAAATGTTTTGTGAAATATAAAACTCACAACCAAACAAATGTTAAATATTTTTTTTTTTAATTAAAAAAACAATTGGCACAAAGTCCTCCTTAGGCGCAAGATTCTGCCACATGCATCGTACATCCCTAATTACAGCAGTGACCACCATACGACATGGTCTATAATACTTACGCACTCGTGTGCAAGATTGCCATAATTAACAAGTACTGTGGTGAATTTGCATTATTTGTACCGTGGATCAACAACAAAATGGATTCTTTTTTTATCAACAGTGAAACCCCTTTTTTTTTTTTCACACTTCTGAAGAGACCAGGAAAAATTGTGCAAAATGCGGGAAATTGTAAAAATAGGGATTTGTACTGTAAGAACAATCAACAGCACCAACTAAAGAAGGTGTAAAAAGAGGGTGCTATTGTATGTTGGCGTTACTGATGACTATGCTCTAGTGGGTCATTTGGGCAATTTGCCATAACGTAAAAAAAAAAAAGGTAAAGAAAGAGTTGTAGTGTGGTTCGAGTATCTTGTATGTAAACACGTCTCTTTGGTTTGTGTATGGACTGGAAATGTCTAGCTTGTCTGTTGTTAACTAGCACATTTGCAGTTTGTTTTCATGTTGGGCCTGTAGTGTGTAAACACTGCTGCTGTTGAGACAGTTGAATAGTTTAGCATAGAAGATAAATGAATATTTCAATACTTTTCCTCCAAATTTCTGGTAGTAATTGTTTCCTTAAAGAACAGAGCCACCAGTGTAAGTTACACTGGTATAGTGGNCAACAGTGTAAGTTACACTGGTTTAGTGCTTGTACCATCGCTCCCCCTGCCAGTCCCATCAAACAATCACTAATGGAAAAGCTTTTTAAGTCTAGATGGTTTTATTTGGCATGGAGAACACAAAATTTAAATTAACAAAAACTAATGGGTATGTGTATGTGGGTTTTGAACATGTTAGGTCCCAGGTTGCAAACTGTGTGCTTGTAACGCAGATCCGCCATCAACTGTCTTTAGTAGCACCAGCGGATGGTTGGCCTAGATATGTGTGTACCATCTTTGTATTCTGTAGTTGACTAAGACAGGGGCCTTTTTGATGTAAAGCTGTGTGTCGTTCTTTCACTAAATGTTCAGTGCAATACTACTAATGTAAAGTAAAATAATAAGCAACTTTTTCTGGTATATTCATCAGACATGTGTGTATAGTAATTGGTACATTATCAGTATGGTTAGTGTGTTTTTCCTGCAGTACATGTTCTTTACGAATGTTAACATCACTCAGCATTGTCACAGGAATGTCTTGTTGCGAAGGTAGCTTGGCGAGCGCGGGTGAGTACTGCATGTTGGGAAGCGCGCACACCTCTACACCTCTTTATCATTTTCTTTTGGATGTAGTCCATGGAAATGAAAGATTACAGAAGTAATTTAGACAACAGTTTGAATTGCTTTAAATTGAAAATACTGAAATTTATGTAAAGTCTTAGGATATACCTCTTTTTTTTTTAATGTTTGAAATGTAATTACTAATTTTCTGATAATTTTCTATTTTTAATTGATATGTTCTGTAATGCAAAATATTATTATTGCTGCTACTTCAAAGTAGGAAAATAGACAATCCATTTCGGTCGCCTCTGAGTAACGTGTTGAGCCATGTGTAAATGTTTCTTGATAAGCCAAAATAGTGAAGCTACATCCAAACTGAAAGTCATGGCGTGGCAGAGAACTTTGTCTCCACCTTAAAAACAGTTAAAAGTTTGTGATGCTCGCCATCAGGAGGCCCAGTATGTCGCACACTGCAGTTTTGAACTGTAACTTGTGTTTGCAGATCTGTAAAAAAATTATTTGCCACCCTTGAGTGTGGACAGTGTAAAGAGACTGTTTAGATTTGGGTAGTTACAATGCTGCTTCTGAGCAATTTTTTTTCGAAAGAAGATTGTATATAACTTTACAGTATTACATTGTGTGTAGATGGTCTCTGTAAGATAAATTGATTAGAACTTTTATTTTACTATTGCTTTCATTTTGAAAGTGGATAATTTTTTAACATGTGCTTATTATATTTAGCATTCTGATGACTGAAATGCTTGGCAGTTGAACTTGTCAGCCATGCGTGCCACTCGCTTCCCACACGTAAGCGCTGGTGCCGTGGCTCTCGCCATGCGCGCCACTCGCTTCCCACACGTAAGCGCTGGTGCCGTGGCTCTCGCCATGCGCGCCACTCGCTTCCCACACGTAAGCGCTGGTGCCGTGGCTCTCGCCATGCGCGCCACTCGCTTCCCACACGTAAGCGCTGGTGCCGTGGCTCTCGCCATGCGCGCCACTCGCTTCCCACACGTAAGCGCTGGTGCCGTGGCTCTCGCCATGCGCGCCACTCGCTTCCCACACGTAAGCGCTGGTGCCGTGGCTCTCGCCATGCGCGCCACTCGCTTCCCACACGTAAGCGCTGGTGCCGTGGCTCTCGCCATGCGCGCCACTCGCTTCCCACACGTAAGCGCTGGTGCCGTGGCTCTCGCCATGCGCGCCACTCGCTTCCCACACGTAAGCGCTGGTGCCGTGGCTCTCGTCCTACGCTAGTGTTTTCATTACTCGTGTTTTAACTTTTAGTTAATGGACATTTTCTTTGCACAGGGAGATGTAATATGTAAACATGTTATGCTGGAGTGATTGTTTGGAAAACAAGATGTGATGTGTCAAAACGTGAGAGAAAATACAACAAAGTTCACAAGCCTGCATACAATTCATGCTATCCTGTAGGTGGCATGAAGTAAAATTTTAATTTGTCAGCTGAGGCAAGCAGTGTTTTATGAAGTCTTGTACTTTAGTTATCCTTCTGCATTATGCACACAGATTGAGATCTGAATTAAAATTCTGATGGGGGGTGTGGTTTTCTATTTCAAGACAGTGATCCAGTGAAGCAGCAGATACTGGAAATGTTACGTTTATTGTTTTTGTGCCCCAAAGTGGAGAATTGACGAGTCTACAGAAGGGAAAATTAAAAATGAGACTAATTGCATTGGTGGTTGTAGTTAGTGTAATATTTTGATTTTACTCTTTCATCAGTATTTGTAGCTTTTATGCTCCTTAAAATGTGCTCCTCAAAAGTTTTTATAAAAATTATTTAATTTTGCGTGAAATTTTACTGTAAAAAATTATTTCAAGTGTAATTATTTTAAAGAACATCCCAGTCCTGTTTGCAGATATTTTTCAGACTTTATTTAAGCTTTCGAAGGCCTCGTGTGTGCATTTTCATGACATGCAACTTACTGGCGAATGAGAGTTTTCAACATTCTTGTGAAGAAATGCTAAATTTTAGTAGAATTAAATAATATATATAAAGTTGTATGAGCTGAACATAAATGTAGTACATATTTGAAGCGTTTAGGATGGTGCTCCACAACTGTTGTAGGTCTAGTCGCCACTCACTTGTGTAGTAGCCACACACATTTTACATGCAGATGCACAATAGCAATGCTTTGCTAGTTGGAGCAGCTTTTTCAGGCTGAGAGTGTGGGTTATGCTGCATATGTTGTTTTACTCTAAAATCTAGTGACTTCAGAGTGAAACAACATTTTCTACTCTGACTGAAAATGTTGTTCATTTTGTGTGTATTTAGCATGCATGNAGTAGCCACACACATTTTACATGCAGATGCACAATAGCAATGCTTTGCTAGTTGGAGCAGCTTTTTCAGGCTGAGAGAGTGGGTTATGCTGCATATGTTGTTTTACTCTAAAATCTAGTGACTTCAGAGTGAAACAACATTTTCTACTCTGACTGAAAATGTTGTTCATTTTGTGTGTATTTAGCATGCATGTGTGTGTGTGTGTGCTTGAATTCCTGTTCATTTCACTTTTAATGTTATATACTGTAAATGTTTCTGTATTGTGGAGGTTTATGGAAACACTTAAGTGTTATTTGTTGCCATACAGTGGTTGATCAGTCT
This sequence comes from Clitarchus hookeri, assembly GCA_002778355.1. Lineage (NCBI taxonomy): Eukaryota > Metazoa > Arthropoda > Insecta > Phasmatodea > Phasmatidae > Clitarchus > Clitarchus hookeri. Next base: position 136,687 of record NQII01005092.1, on the reverse strand, counting down.
CTAATCAAGAACTGTTTAGACATACAGGATATAGATTCATCCTCTAGTTGGAATTCATTTTTGAAGTTAAATTTTGGTGCAAAAATTGACAATTCAGTTGAACACTTAAATGGAGAGTGGAGAGATTTGAGCGGCTCGTAACACCGAGATCTTGAGAGCAGATGAGGTTGAGGTGAGGTGAGTATGAAGCAGCACCAGAATGCAGGGGCGGGGAAAATGGGAGATCCCCGAGAAAACCTGCCAACCAGCGGCATCTTCTGGTACGATTCTCACGTGCGAAAATCCGGGAGCAACCCCGCTGGGAATCTAACCCGGTTTGGAGCAGAGTGGTCTAACGACTACACCACCGCATCCCCTGAACAGTTACGTAGCAAATAACAAGGAGATCTAATAGAAATGTATATATACTAATGTTATATAATGTTTTCCTTAAACATTCTACTCAAATTGTGATTCAAGGCAAGCAGGGAACCAGTTTGCATGTTTAAAATTGTCCACGTTAGTGCAGATTTAACATTTTGTATTGCAAACATTGGGAAACGTTTTTTAAAATCGATATCGCAAGGCATGTGAAAGTGTTGCATAATAGTGGTATATAAACATAATATATTTTATATCCTATTAGGCCGCCATATTTGAAGCATAAACCCACCAGGTTGGCATATTGAGATAAGTGATGATTCTGTGTGCTTGCCAACAACTAGTGAATTTTTGAAAGGTTGCTAATATTTTTTGTGCTTGATTGAGACGTAGTTTAAAGTAACTGTGGAAGTACAGTAAACTGTGGCACTTGGAAGGGTAAGTTTACTGTACTCAAAATGTTTATTTTAGGGTTGTTTACAGACATGGAATTTTAGTATTCACAAAATAAATGCTATAAAACTTACTTTTCCTATCAAGAACTGCTAAAAATCACATTTTGTTGTGACATAAATTCGTATGCTATTACAATCACTTGATTCTAACTATGTATGCGCGTACTGTTCATAAGCAGTTCAAGATATACTGTATCCAATCAATTTTTTAGCATTTTAATTTTACAAATTCTTATTTAATACCTGGACATCATTTTATTGCTTGTTTTATAAATGGTGCAATTGTAAATATGGATAAAATATCTCTTAGTGCTATTTCTGTTAGCAAACACACAGCGTGCGAAGTACACGATCGGCGTAGTCCCGTCATGTATTATCAGATGAGTAGAGAACAGTGCGTACGTGTGACGAGTGTGTTCCTGACCCAGCATGTATGATACAGGCACCACTTCTTTTTTGTGCTCAAGGTTTATTGGAATAATATTGCTTCAGTTTTTATAAGTTTTTGTGCCTGTTAATAATACTGTTGCGTAAATTGAGACACAGTAAACAGATTTTATTATGTAGGTAGGTTTTGAGGCAGTTTTGACTATCAGATTAAATTTTTTTAGGCGTGTAAATGCTGTATGGTATAAAATGCTACGTTTAGAAAATATGAATGTTCGAAAATGCTTAATTTTAAATTCAAAATGCTTATAGCCTATCTCTACTCTCTGTCTCATATAACTTGGCAAGATCTTGACAGTCGCCGAGTGGCAACTTGACGTATATGAAAAAAACAACATGCCATCTACAAAATCCTGTATCAGCTGATGCACGAATGAATGAAAATTTATGTTACGTTGGCCATTCTCACTGCACTGCCAATACATACTTGACAAGCAGAAAATACGCAAATAAGAAATAGTTCCTAGATTAATTAATGCATTTTATTTTACGTGGTTACAAAACAGCTGTTGGTTGTGTTACAAATTAAACTTTTTGCTAAAGTGGTAATCTAAAGGTGTTGAAAATGAAATGCAAATTAAAGTTATTACTGTTCATATTTAAATGAAACGCAACATCAAACATTGGGAGTTATTTTTCCGTCGTATCCCCACTTGCCATGCCATGCATACAGGCTTGATCTTAATTTCAAAATTGCAGGGTATTGTTTAATTATTTTTAAAATAATTTGACAAAATATATTTCAAACTCATGTCGTTTAGAGCCAGTAGTAGGAGGAAAGTGAAATTTTAAAACGACTGGATCAAGAGGCACGCCAACGTGCTTCTATCTGTTGTTGAACATGCTCAATTCACAACATGCCCTGCCACGCCATGTCAGAAGTATATATCAGAAGTATGTATTTCAGTGTACTGCGATTTTGATTACTAGTAATTTCTATTGGACCGGCAATTGTTAATGCCTAGGTCCATTACACGCCATGTTCTTTTCTTCCTACAAACCCATCTCCTTGTTTTCATGTTGTTACTATACTGTATTAATGAAACGAGGAAGGTGAGACGTGCGTGGGTAGTTTTTAAGCAATTCTTAAGTTATTCCACCCCACATATTTCCAATTCGAGCTGTTTAGTATCAGTAATAGCAGAATAACTGCTTTGCAAAAGTCATTGGTGAGTTGTTTGATGGGGAACGAAAGTGCGTTGTCAAGGAAGTTCTCCGAATTACTTTCATTTCCAGATTTAACAATTACAGTCTCGCAGTAAACATGAGTGCTACTTTCATCAAACTGTCACAATTTTGCCAAGTTACACAAGACAGAGAACAGTAATTTGGTGAAGTGACCGTAAACATTGTTACAGTAAAAGAAATTTGTAATTTAAAATGTCTAGTTACAGTTTATTCCTTTAACAGATGGTTTTTTTAAATTACCCTTGCAGGAGCAATGAAGCGAGTGTGTTTATTTGCACACTGTTACAGGGAGACTGGCCACTCTGAAGAAATGAGGGGTGGATAAAGTGGTTTTTGTGAAAATTGTATGACNCACACTGTTACAGGGAGACTGGCCACTCTGAAGAAATGAGGGGTGGATAAAGTGGTTTTTGTGAAAATTGTATGACCGGAATAAAATCCAGGAATAATTTGTTGGGCCGGGGGGAATGCTACTTATGAAGTCAGTTTGCTAAACATATGGTGTTACGTTTCATGCTTCTTCAGGATACAGACAAGATACGTGACATCTCCAGTACTGCAGTATCTTTTGAAATAGAACTCAATCATAGTGGGTAAATACGGAACACTTATTTTCCTTAAAATACGTAAGTGTCGTACTGTTGTTTGTATTAGTAATGGGATGATGGCATTGTTTCAGAGAAATCATTACTTCTTTTGTTTTTTTCAGTATGTTTNCACACTGTTACAGGGAGACTGGCCACTCTGAAGAAATGAGGGGTGGATAAAGTGGTTTTTGTGAAAATTGTATGACTGGAATAAAATCCAGGAATAATTTGTTGGGCCGGGGGGAATGCTACTTATGAAGTCAAATGATTCGTCAGTTTGCTAAACATATGGTGTTACGTTTCATGCTTCTTTAGGATACAGACAAGATACGTGACATCTCCAGTACTGCAGTATCTTTTGAAATAGAACTCAATCATAGTGGGTAAATACGGAACACTTATTTTCCTTAAAATACGTAAGTGTCGTACTTTTGTTTGTATTAGTAATGGGATGATGGCATTGTTTCAGAGAAATCATTACTTCTTTTGTTTTTTTCAGTATGTTTGCTTTTATAATGTCTGCAATTTATTTTTACTGGCCAGTCGAATATGTTGTTAAAAATTGTTGGGTAACTTTAAAACAGTATATAATTGTAAAACTTGCATTGTAAACTACACAGAGTGAACACACCATTTTATGAATTTTTTTTAGAGCTCTGTTTATTTTTATCACATTTGTTACGGTAATGTGCATAATTGAGGGTTGGTGCATTGATGGATGTGTGCATCTCTGCCGAAAGGAACTGTGCAAACTTGTGTTGGTGTGTGCTGGTCTGTTTGGACTGCACGTGTACCCAAAATGATGGGACCAATTCAGTCTTGCAACCACGTAGATGTGCAAGAGTGGTGGCAACTGTCGAAAGTTGTGTGGATATTTATGATGCAGATATATATATATATGTGTGTATGTATACATTGAGATAAAATATTATTTCTTTTATGTCTAAGTTGGCTATTTTCTTCATAAATTTATTTTATTGTTGTTTTATATTAAGAGGGTTTATTTGCAAATGTTTTTCTGGAGCTGAAGAAATGAATTGATGTTGCTCCAATATTTCTGTCAAACTAAATGTCTCGCTGTTTGGGTTTAACGAAATGCACGAGCTGTGTTGGAACTGGTGATGACATTCTGTCGTGCTACTATTCTTGGATGGTTCTCAAGCAAACTGAATCTGGCACCAGTTCAGGAAGAGATCCAGCTGGTGGCTGTACATTTTGTGCATTTGTTGTTGTGTTTGCTACTGTGAAACAGTACTTGGGAATTGTGCGCGTGAAAACATATCAAGGTAATTTAACTTCTAAGCGTTGTCTCAATAAATTTATAAAGGTGTGCCATAAGAAGTAATAATGTAAAGATAGAAATTTATAAAGATTCATGTTTTTGCATACTAAACTTTATTGGGCAAATTTACTGTATTTAAAGAATTTTACGTGCTCCTGGAAGGGAGTTGCAGGTTTATTTTCCGCACATGGAAACTTTGAGAAAATCTTTTACTTGGACATCCTCGCTTGATCTTCTGTTCAGTGTTTTCTGGAGCCCTATTCTGTAATATCAGGGTGTTTAATGTTACTCGCTGCGAGTGTCTTTGTACATAAGCCAAAATATATCTTTTATTATGAAAAAAAATTATAGCTTGAATGGTGTGTTGGTAGAGTTTCTAAAGCAGTTACACATACTGTAGTGGTTCCTGTAGCTTCGCTGTGTCCACGATGCACGTCTAGACGCCAGTGCGCGGTTCTTACAGCTGGCTTAATATCAGTGCTATTAAAGTTCTGCTCATATACATGCATTTTGAGGAGCACCTAAGTACACTTTGGTATTGCTCTTGAACCCACAACATTGTAATACTACTCGGTAATGGTGGGTTTCAATTTGGTTTACTTGGATGTCCTACTTATTGTAGAAACACACGAAAACACAAATATTTGTCCTCTTCAGTCACAGTTAGTGTAAATTTTCTCCCTCGAGTTGGGAAGACATAGCCTCAATTTTTGTTTTACTTAAAATTGTATACTAATTTGACCTAAATGCCAGTTTTTAAACAAAGACTGTGTTTAGGCAAGGCAGTCGTGGCAACATATTGAGATACACCTTCACACTTCAGTTGTGTGGTGACTGTTGACATCAGAAAGTTACATAATAGGGCTCTTGGTTGAATTACTTGTTACAAGTGCCTTTAGGTTGCTTTTACAAGCAACTTTAGTGTTTTTGAGGGGTTACCAGATTAGGTAAGGATTTTCATGTTTGACATATTGTCTGTTTTCATGTTTCACGTATTCTGCGTGTTTGAAATTACAACATTTCTACCAATAAAAAGGTAGCCAAATATTGTCGTGAACATCCAAGAAACACAAAATTCCTAAAGTATGTTTTTTTACAGCAGATAAAATTAAAACAGTAATAATTCCCTTTAATTTTAAATTTGTTTTTTTTTTTCAGAAATGGTTAAATAGTAAAAGTGTTTAATTAGAAATGGCATGGTGTAAATAAGTGCTAGGGAAACATGTGAACCTACCTGTTTTCTAGTGCTTCAAGTAGCTGCTTAAAGTTGATTGGTTGAGCTGTGAAGACTGTGTGTAGCAAGTAGTGAACACTAGTGCGTCTGTCTGTAACACCGTCTCACCTGGATGCAGCCTGCATGTAGGCTCGTTATACTTCTAACTGGGAGTCGGCCAACACCAGCTCTTCAATGTGTCTGCTTCTCTTAGGTCGCAATCGAGGAGAAAAACTCTTTGTGTGAAAAAAACCAAATAAAAATATTAATAGTACCTTTCCGTGTTGAAAAAAAATCAAGAGCTTGGAGAATTTCTTTACAAATGAATATTTAAAAACTACAAATGAAGTATGTAAAAAGTACATAGGTTTATGTGTAACTCCAGCACTACAAATTTTTGTCTGAAGATATATTTAAGTTGTCTGAAAGTATTGGAAAATCAATACAATTGGATATGCAAAATATATTGCAGTAAAAAAAAATATTGTGTATATTGATTTTTATGCAGTTTTCTATATTGCAGCAATATGAATTGATACCAAGTATTCGTGGAAAAAGTAATGATGCTACTTTATTTTAAAATTTAATATTTTAAAACACGTTTCGTTGTGTCGGTATCAGGCGAAGTTCATTGCTAATTCTTTTGATGAACAGTTTGTAAAAGAGCGTAACGGTGGGTTACTGATGAGCGAATATTCTTCATCTGTACATAGGGACATGCCACCATGACCACAAAACTAGCCTTGACTGAATTCTGTTAATCGACACAGGTCGCATGTTTTCAGTTACTCTACTTGTAACTGTTCATATTGCTTCATTTATTATGTTAATCATTCTCTTCATCTAAATAAATAACATTTAGTGTATTATTATGTGAATGTTTATTTAATAGCATTTTTACAAGGGAGTGTTTGGTCACTTCAAATTCTACTGGAATCAAAGTATTCTCAATCCAGTCATTTTAGAATCACAGCTAATAATTTTTTTTGTATGATTCAGAATCATTTTTCGATGTATCACTTTATTACAGGATTTGAAGCACGAATGAGAAAAATGTAACTGACCATCATATAGCAAAAGAAATATCTAACGGAAGTTTCATCAAAACCCCTCAACGACTTGTTAATGTAAAAAGCCAACCTGTTCTTGGCACAAAATTAGTATCGCATCTTCAGAAGGGTACCTGCGACCTCATTTGTCGCCAATAAATTAATTACAAAGACGACATTGGACGCTGCCTACTATTTTTGAGTGAAAATTCAATGTTTGTTTGCCTCTTGTGAAAAAATCTGACAATATTTCAACAAAATATTGGTATATATTGATAAAACGGACATCTTTCAAATAAAATGTCGCCAAAGAAGTGTATCTGCAACCTCCGTTGTTACCAAAGAATTACAAAAACTGCAACATTGGGTGCTACATACTTTTTTGCACTGTATTTACAAATGAAACCGAAGTTTGTTTGTTTATACAGTGCGCACACACTACTTTCCAATACCCAGGTACTGAAACTCTGGTTTGATCCGACTGTATAAATGCACTGAAGGTCACATCTGTCTGTCGTGTCTGATGAACCTCGAGGGTCGACCCCAGTAAGCGGTGGAGGGGAAGGCTAGAAGGCAGGAAGCGCGTGCGTTTGTCAAGTCTGACGGAGAGATGGAGGTCACAGCGGGAGGAAGACTTGCCGTGGTTTCACAGTCCAGAGTTGCGTTTGAGTAAATTTGTAGGCTTCCGTGCAGCTCATGGCAGGTACAAAAAAAATAATAAGTGTTATAAGTTGTCAAGAAACAGTAATTAAAAGCAAAGTGAGAAGGCGAGCTAGTGAGAGCACGATGACAGGACAAACTCTGGTGGTAGTCGCATCAAATGCATAGGTTGGGTGGAGTTAATAGGTACAGTATTGGCTAGGGCTGGCGACCTAGGGGGGTAGTCTCTATTCTCAGATATGAGCTTGTGTGGTTCATAAAGTACTAATAAAGAGGAATTCAACTTGCAGCAACCAAAAAATTGCAACAAATTCATTTTTCAGCAGTTTTCCCTCTGATTTTTTTTACTTTTTTTCACCCAAACTTTTTATGGTTCCTCAAAAAGAGTTGTTGCAGGAAGATGGTCGCTTTAAATGGGCGACAGGATCTTCAAAATGCCAAGCCTACGAACCCACACAAAATCATTCTTGTGATGGCACAGATTGTAGACGTTTGTCTTTATTCTTATACTGACTTGCAGCTTCATCAGAAAAGGAAATCTGTTTGGTTAGAATTAATTTTTACAAACTCTTGAACAAGGTTCTTTCGAAAACTCTACACAGCTCTGATAGTGTTTTTCAAGGAATCTTGTTGGTATTCTCCATTTTTGCTATGCGCAGTAGTTGCTTTTCACTTCCTCGGCAAGGCAAGAGGGGTGGAAAACATTTTCTCAGCAGCAACAGTCCAAATTACACAAGTAAAAGTGCAAGTCTGGCATTTTATTTCATGATTTATTCATCACATACACCTACCTATATTTCAAAATATGTTAACTGTTTGTCAGTATATCTTATAAATTTCTTTAAGACAAGCGTAGAATTGTATAGGCACCCACAAAGATGTGTAACTAACCAGGGGTTTGTTCGAGCCTAATGTATGGGGAAGCTAATAAAAGTAAAAGTGCCAAGATGGTATATTAGTGCTTACAAATCTGCTAGAACAGTAAAACCTTGAACCAAAAAAAAGAAAACTTTGAACAAGAAGAACAGATTAGCACCACTTAAAAAAATTTTGCCACACCAAATAATAGACAAATATGAACATACATTGTTAAATTTTGAAACAAAAGAGTAACATTTTTCTCGCCATGTAAAACTCTTGTATTTCTTTGCACACCATCACATGTAAAATCGTCTATTTCAATTATTTTACCCTCAAAATGTAAGGTTGCTATGCTACAAAGAAGGATGACACATTTTCCACACAGTTGCACGATCGCAATGTTTTGCTGGCTGGGCCAGCTTCATCAGGCAGCGAGTTGTAGGACACTCAAAATTTATTTGACTGTTGATTCTAAACTCCTGTTGCTTCAATTATGTTGTATGTCAATTCATACTACTTTTTTGTTTACAGAGATACGTTGCAACATCATACGTATATGATCTGTGCTTGTCCCTGGAGGAAGGGTGTACGAAGCATATTTTTCCTCTTGGGTCAATTTTTAAGAGAGGCCTTGTAGCTGCGCTTTCATTTCACAGTAGTAAAATTTTTTGTAAAGAGAGAATGTTATTGATTACAAAATAATATTAATGTTAGACCACTGTTCCTTCCATTAAAATGGCAACTGGTGTCTGTAGAACTGTACTGCCTCTACGCTAATGCCCCTGAACTAACGCACAGTGGTTTCATCTTGATCATAGAACTTCAGGAATTTAAGCTGTGACCCTATAATTTTATTGTTTGGGCCTCTGTAGTGAAGTTCAATGCATACCTCTGTTGTAGATTCTCATGTATCCACTTTGTATATTTTGAGATACAGCTGTCTGAAAATGCAGTTTTTGACTATTTTGGAGGGCAAATGGTTCCAATGTGCACTAAGCCGTGGAAGTATCATTCCACCACTGTGTGGAATGTGCTTTCTTTTCGAAGGTAAACCTATTGGTTTTATCTTTGTAAAAAAAAAAACACGTTTTTCGAACACATTTCAAGCGTATTTCAGACTATTTTTTTTGTGGACTTCAAATCATCACGTGCCCTGACAGAGATACGAACCCCGAATTGCCGTTTCTAAGGCAAGGTGACAACCCTCCTCGGAAAAAATGTGACATACCAAGAAGGCTGTCCTGCCGTATTAAAGGATAGTTACTGCCTATACTGCGGATACAGCCCGCACACCAGCAAGTCTACCCTGCTGCTATTCTCCCCTGAGAGAGGGCAGCACCAGACACACCAGCCAGCAGAATATAAGGCTGTGCGCGCTGCGAAATGCTAGTTCCAGTGGCACGCTTTAGCACAGAGAACCTCGAAGGATCTACCAACGACAAACGCAGACTCCTTCAACAACCGTTGCAGCCTTGAAGAGTTGTCACTTTCCCTCCTGGACACTTGCTGTCTAGCTTTACCGCCCCCACCCCCTACACCTACACCACAAGTGGTGCCAGAGAGTCTCTTCAAGACTAATAGACCTGTTAGGGTTCAGTTGTTTCATGGCTACCTAGTTGTTGCTATTCAAACTTTAGCTGTTCAAGCCGACAGGCCCCTTCACCTGTGTTGCTCTAATAACATTTTCCATAGGTTACCTAGTGTGTGGTAGAACGTGGGAGATAATGAGTCACCTCAACCTAACCACTGCTTAGCCTTGTGAGCTGTATACCTCACCCATCCTGCAGGGGACCACTGTGTTTACAACCAGCTTTCCTGTTCTAGAGTAGGACTGCGAGCCGGCAGAGAGCGGCGGCGTGGTGTGAAGCAAGTTGCAGCGCAATAGGATGCATCAGCTGGCTCGAGTCAACCCTGGGCTTCAAGGCGTGTGCTGCGTAATGGCTGTTCTTAGGGTGGCTAGATCGAGTGAATGACGACGACCGTGGTGCCTTAAACCGCCCCTTTCCGTTAGCCGGAGCCACAGGCGTGATGGAGGATCATCCTCTCAAAGGGGTGTGTCTCTCTCTCTCTCTCTCTCAGCATGACCATTTTCCAGGATGACCAGGATCCTTCCTTACCCTCAAGTACGGAACTGTGGTACAGATTAGTCTCAAGGCCTGAGTACATATAATTATATCCCAGTTGTTTAGGTTGAAGCTTTACGCAGGATATGCTGTTGCAAAGCTAGTGTAAAAGTAAAACGTAAGATCGGAATTCCATAGGATTGTAGCCTTATGGGAGTAGCAAAGTTCAGTGCAGATTCAAACTAAGTTCACTTACGGTCCGCGTAGGCAATAGAAGTTAACCGGTGCAAATCACAAACTAGTGAGAAAAGTGTGCTGTGAGAAAATGCTTATTTGGTTGGCAACCCCTATCATACCTCGCAGTGGTATGAATTTGGAAATATAGACTATCTGATTGAGAAAACACTTTTATTATAAGAACAATGAACTACACTACAGAAAAACACTACTACTACAAACTCTTTTTTAAGTATGATGATAGAGTGCAGCACATCCACATAACCAACCAATAGGGAGACACTTATAGAACTGCGCCACAATACAAACTCCACTATCCCCAGTCGATTCTATAAAAGCAATAACTGCATATACTTATCAAGAATATAGTGTGTAAAAAGCATTAGTTAAAATAATAAGAACTTAAAGGTCTGCAGAATAAGAAAAATACAAACGAAAATAGCAGAAATGCAAATTAAAACTTTAGATGAAGCCAAGTTTCTGGCAAAAATATTTAAAATTTTGAAAAGATGAACCCTTGGTCACCAAATCTGCGACCTGTTCACTTGAAGCAACGCACTTCATCTTTACAATTGCATGTTTTGACCTTTTGGTCTTGGCAGTGTTGGCCATTTTAATAGCCGACTGATTGTCTGCAAAAAGTAAAATTGGGCCCAACTCCTGACTACACATTCCTGCAATTAGTTGCTTAGGAAAGAGACATTCGGTCAACCAGACTGTCATTGCGACATACTCTGACTCAGATGATGACAGAGAGACAACTGATTGTTTCTTGGATTTCCATCCTACAATGCAATCCTTCAACTTCGCAATAAATCCAGAAATGCTTTCACGATCGTTAGTATCACATGCATAATCTGCATCAGCTAATGAGGTTAGTTCTAATTTTGAATTAGTTGAACTCAAGTACCTTAGAACTCTCTTTAGCTCCCTAAAATGTGCATCAGTAAAATTGTGTTGAAACTGGCTGAAATATGCCACAGAATAACATAAGTCAGGTCGTGTGCCCAACATAAAGTACATGAGACACCCTACTAATTCACTATAAGGTATATGATGGTTTAAATTTTCATTATCTATTGGTAATTGCAACCCAGCCTGAATTGGCATATTACTAGCCTTATATTCTGTCATATTGAATGATATCAAAACTTTTTCAATTAACACTATCAGATTTTTCAATATCTATTCCAAGAAATATTAATTTATCCTTATTGCCCATATCTTTCATTTTGAATTTGTCTTGCAAAGAATTTTTTTTATTCTAGCAATTTCTTTATCACATTTTGAGATTAAAATTAGGTCATCAACCCAAATAAGTAAAAACGTTGAATCTTTAATGTATAAACATGGGTCTATTCCTGATAAACCCTATCTCAATTTAAGTTATATCTAAACATTTGTGACATAATTTAGGAGACACTCTCAAACCATACAAACATTTATGCAACAAACAAACAAAATTAAGTACATTTTTAAAACCTTTTGGAGGTTTCATATACACTTTCTCCTCAAGATTATCATTTAAAAATGCTGACGTAACATCCATCACATGGATTTGTAATCAGATTCAACTGAAAAAACTAGAACTCTGAGTGTTACCATACGTGCTGCAGGAGCATACACATCCTCAACTGAAGTTTCTTGTTGAAACCCACGCGCAACCAACCTAGCTTTCTTTACATCTATGCCATCAATTGTCTTCTGGGTAAACACCCATTTAGAGACTATAACATTCATATTAGGTGGACATGGTACAAGTTCCCAAGTCTTGCTCCTTGCTTGGTTCTCTAGTTCATTGGTAATCACCTCTTCCCATCCTTCCTTGGCTTCAACTACGTCTTCAAATGTTGTAGGATTCTCCATAGGTAAGTATCCTACTGATAAGGCAACCGTCATGGTCGTATCAAAGTCTTCAAACTTCGAAGGCAATCGAGGTTCCCTCTTTGATCTTCTTTGTTCCGATGTCAGTTGAGTCACTGGTGAGGTACTTGTGTGATTCCAGTCCCCGTTGGACAATTTGGTTTCTTCAGTTTCATCTTCGCTTGGAGCACCAATTACCTCCTCCTGGATACGTTTCGAAGTTTCATTGAATGTGACTGAGCGAGCAGTAACCACTTTTCCAACAAGTTCAGCGTCCTATAAACGATAACCATTGGTAACATACCCTATCATAACAAGAGGCTTACTGCGTTCACTTAATTTTCCGGTACGATCCTCCTTTGGTATGTGTGCATACGCATAAGAACCGAAAACTCACAATTTTTTCCTGCTCAACCGGATGCCCGTACCATAACTCTGCTGGTCTCTGCTTGTTGGGTGATGCAGATGTAGGCAAACTATTAATAATGTTCACGCCCATTCGGATAGCTTCACTTCACATTGTCTTGTCAAGGTCCGAGTCCAAAATCAAACATCATGCCATATTCAATAATGTTCTAGTCATCCTTTCACAAATTCCGGACTGCTCAAGATTCCTGGTTATATTTGGCTCGAGCTGAATCCCCTTCTGCTTGCAAAAATCTCTTAACTCAGAGGAACTATACTCACCTCCCTTGTCTGATCTAAATCGGGAAATTTTGTAGCCGAACTTTGCTGTCACCATGGTTTCATATTAAACAAATTAGTTGAAAACGCCCCCTTTATTTTTCAGCATGTAAACACACGTGAAATGAGAATACTGATCAATAAATGCCACACAATACCTGCATTCGTCATGACTTATCGGTGTGAATGGCCCGGCAACATCACTGCTCACAATTTCCAAAAATCGCGTTGCTTTCTTGTAGTCTGGTATCGGGTTGAATGAGGAGCGAGTCATCTTTCCTCTACGGCACACATCACACATTGTGTTGGTTGGGTATACTGAAGAATGTCCCATTTTTCGGTAAAATTTTATGATATACAAGTTTCTCACCTTGAATGTAGGTAACACCATTCTTCCTTACTTCTACTGCCCCACACTCGAAAATCACAGTATAACCATAATTTCCTATTTTGGGTACAGAAATTAAATTGTACTGCAAGTCACAGCACAATAAAACCTCTTTCAATTTGACTGGTTTGTCATCATATGACATTGGCACAGTGCCATGCTTTGTTGCCTTCAATTTATTATCTTCCTTGGCAACATGTATTAAAACCTTCACATCTTCTACATCCGTAAGTAAACGAGCGGCGTCCGACCCAATCAAATGATGTGTACATGCAGAATCTGCCAAAAACATAACATTAATGTAAACAAAGGCATCAGTGTTATAACTTACTGATACCATAGCTGCTTCTTCTTCTTTCACTGCTGATAAGAACGCTATTTATTCTCTATCATCGCCATCATGAACACAAAAACACTTATTTTTGTACCCGTTAGCATGACTACCACTGTTATAATAATTTTTCTCCCCAATTCTGATTCGGTCCTCGATTTGGGCAGTCGACTTTCTTGTGCCCATGGACTGCGCACGCATTATACTTGAAAGGAATGTCTGTAGGGGGTTTTGATAGATTTGGTTTGTTGTAGTGCTGAAAATTAGACCATTTACCTCGTCCCCTGGAGCCTGACACACAAAATGCTACACCTTCCTGCATTCCCGTTTATCCTTTTTCTCTCAACTTTCACATTTCTTCTTGGATCAGTTTATTTTTTACAAACTCGATTGTCACCGCTTCAGAAGTTTGCGGAAATAGGACGTCAATCGATGTGGTAACTGCCTGATAAGGCCTGGGCATAGGAATAAGCTGTGATATCACTTTGTCATCGTAGGTAGCACCTGTTGAACGTATCTCTTGCACTTTTCGTAAAAAGCTATCCAAGAAATTGGCGAGACTACCTCTCTTGAATCGCATTTCCCCTAGTTCTCGTTTTAAATCCACTCTTGCTGACAAACCTTGTCTTGTATATGTAGCTTTCTGTAACAGCTTGCATGATAATGTCCTGGGCCTTCCAAGTCCATTTTCTTGAAATTATTTTCGGAAGTTTCACTGCCACTTTCACGTAAAGCTTCCAGACATTGTTCTCTTTCCAAACAAATTTTCAATCTAAACTCACAGTCAGAAAAAGCAGTACCGTCAAGCCTTTTTAGGCTTGGAGGTACGCTGTTAACTGCCGCCATGCTTGTGCGACGAGGAAGTCCTGCTTCACACAAGAAATTCCGGCCTTACACAAAGTTTTCTCTGCCTTAACTAAACAACACTTTTCCAAATTCTGTAACTGGGCCTATAACCTATTAGCATAGATACCTCGTTATGGTATGAATTTGGAAATAAAGACTAAGTGATAGAGAAAACGCTTTTATTATAAGAACTATGAACTACACTACAGAAAACACGTAACAACTACTGACTCTTTGTAAAGTATGACGGTAGAGTGCAGCACAATACAGACTTCAATAACCCCTACTTAACATCGAAAGTAGAAACTGCTACAGGGTACGAAATTTGGCTATTACACTTCCAAAATACAACAAAAGAACATTTAGGTTGGAACCATTCAATTTTTTTTTATCTTTAGGTAAGTGTCCATTCCGATTTTGTCTTAACTTCACAGCATTGGCTCGGGTAAAAAGAAAAGTTAATAGTGCAAAATAGTACACATGGTTTAAATTAT
This sequence comes from Clitarchus hookeri, assembly GCA_002778355.1. NCBI lineage: Eukaryota > Metazoa > Arthropoda > Insecta > Phasmatodea > Phasmatidae > Clitarchus > Clitarchus hookeri. The sequence goes on along the minus strand of NQII01005092.1, from coordinate 121,679 downwards.
ACAATTAATAAGAACTGGTTGCAGAAACTTTACACACGGTGGTTAAATTGCAGAAGGCTGAGAATTAAGCAAATTGACAATACCAACAAAGGTAAGTTAGACAAAGGTGAACTATGAACAGGTGCAATGGGAATACATGTAAACAATGACATTTTACATGTGAGGTAAATTTGACAATGGTTAATATTCAAGAGATTCTGGCAAATTAGTACACATAAATGATGTGACATTAATTATCTTGATTAACAAAAAGCTAGATACAGTGTCGCTACTTGCCACCTGAGTTATACAGGGTGGTGGCCAGTAGTTCATATAGTTAAATTATTTAGGTGCAGACTAAAGACACCTGAGGTGGTTGCTTTAGGGGTAAACAAATACTCGTATTCTCTGTTGTTTAACACACCAGGATTTTATTGATCAGAAGGTCACATAGTTATTACACACACTGGCGAGACTGAGCCCCCTACTAGTCGTAGCCTGAAGGGCTGGTGGGCTGAATACTATGCGTCTGGGAATGTTGTTGAAGGGAGACGTTTCTCTACTTATCTGCGACTGCAGCTTTTGGTGAGTTGTCTTCGTTGGTAGCTGAGGCATGGTGAGTTGGGTGGCCCATTACCAGGCCCTCGAACTGGCTCTCATTGACGTGCTGTACAAAGTTGGCTTTTTCTCGCGGCTTTGACGGTCTTACTCTGAAGTCTGGTATTAGGGTTCTCCCGTGACTTGTGCTTTCCCTGCGATCCTGGCTGGCATTCCTGGTTGGAGAGTGCTTCCTCCTCGGCCTGCTTCCAGCTATCGCGTTTCTGCATCCCTCACCGCGGAAACTGCCACTACATTTTTGGAAATGAACTCATAAGTTCTCGGTACTTTTACTGGGTTTGTCTCGGGGAATTTACACATTAAGTTTCCGGTGCCACTCGGACTGGGGCTACCACTCATTTCTGAAAATTTACTCATATTCTCGGCACTGTTCTCGTCACACGACTGTTTACTCCTGTTTCGGCTTCATCTATCTCGTCTCCTCAGCTGTACCGCCGAACAACTCCTGTCTCGGCTGGCGATAATTGCTCCCGAACAACTGACTGCCTGGGCCGGTCCCGAACTCCGGCCCGTTGATACGCCTGCCTCTCGCCTAACTGCCTTCACTGTCTCGCTCACGACTGCCGACCGATGACAACTGCCCAACGATCACTGACTGACTGATCGCGACTGAATGACCACGAACCTTGGCTGCTCCCGAATTTAACCCGTCTCCCGATATATTCAAATTGGCTGTCAGCAGTTAGTGTCGAGAGAACTAGGGACTTCCCTCATGTAACTCGCACGTTTTTTTGTATAGGATTTCGGTCTCGTCAGCGGGAGGGGTGCGGCAAGCGTCTCTGGGGTTCCTGGCAGCTGTGTCGGCACTTCCTCGGCGGGGGTTACCCTGTTTCCTTCGTAGAGGGCTTAATCAGCTAATTTTTGGGACTTTCCCAGTTTCCTTTGGCTTCGGTTCATCCCCGCGTATTCTTATACAGCGGGACATCCCCGGGTGTTATTTCTCAGGGTGCGAATACAGCGCAATTCCTATCCCCGGTACTCGCAATGCTTCAAAACAGTAGTGTCGAATACAATGAATATTATAATGAAAGTAGTTGTACAAACAACTCTTGAATAAAAAATGAGGCTAGGAATGCGCTTGCCATTCTAGCATTACGTGTAGGGTTGGGTCGGTTCGGTTCTAGAGGTTTGACTTGGAACCGGTTTTAGGTTAACAACAATTACTCGGTTCTTGGTTCTACACAGCAATGGCAAAACTCTGTTGTTACAAAAATAAATACGGTATTTACGCATGAATAGCGCGCCCTTTTTTCCAAACATAAAGGAAAGAATTTCTGCGGTGCGTGCTATACACGGAAAAACACTTAAGGAGTGGTAGTCATAAACTATTCGGTGATGTTTGGAGGGAACAGTCTGTTATCTCATCTCTCGCTCTTACATCAACACTCCTCTCCCTTCCCTCTCTCTTTTTCACTCAGCCCTCCCCTGTAAACAACACTGCTAGCCGATCGATACATTCCTCCAAGCCTTCTTTGTTTGGCAGGATGGCGGTGGGCCGAGAGAAAGAGGAGACGTTTTTTTTTAGAGGTGTCATGTTCCAGCACGGCAAAAAAAAAACCAGCATGTCACTGCATAAAAGACGCAAAAAAAAGGCTGGCTAGGCACCATAAAAAAAAGCAAAAAAAGATATGTGATCTGGCCGCCCACCACAGCCATTGACATACTTTTAAGGAACCTTTGTAGATTCCTTTATCATACAGTATGCCACAATGTTTTGGTTTGAGGGCCACGAGTTATTTAATTAAAGTATTTTCCAAACATATCACAATCACCACATATTAATGTAAAAAAAAGAATTTTTTTTTACATATTTATCATTTACTAACCTTAAATAAATTTAATACAACAGGTTTATCTGTATATATTGAAACTTATCTTCACACTTTGTTATTGTTCAATTCTTCCATAGGTTAAATAAAACATTTAATGCATTTGACCTGCATTCGTTTAATAAAGTTGCAAGCAAAAGGCAAGTATTCAAAATACATAGAACCGAATACTGGAACCGATATTTAAATTGTAGAATCGACACCGGAACCGGAATCGACATTTTTGGTTATTCGACCCATCCCTAATTACGTGCATTACGAAATACTAAACATTGGTAATGGAAAAGATTAGGTTGGTTGGCAGTAGGTATATCGTTCTGTCTAGGGTTTATATCTTAGTCTGATCCTATTTACATGTGCTTTACAAACTGGCTTACTTTGGCTCACTGCCTTCATTGAGCAAAATGGCAGTTAAGATGCATATTATCAACAAACAATTCAGTTGTTAAACCTCAACACAAAACAAGTAAAACTATATAAGTAAAACAACAATAATACTAAGTACTTGCTCATAGGCCAGTGAACATTGTGGAAGCATAGCTGTTCCCGTGGTCTACGGCTACAATACAGGCAAGCTGTGCATTCCTGGTTTGCTTGATCACCTTGCATCGCCAAGCATTTTCTTAGCTTGCGGATTTTCTTGACGTAGTACACGCATATGGGCTAGAGGTTTGCTCTGCTTTCACACAAAACTGGATTTTGCTTGTGTAGAGTTACTATGCTATGTCTAACGGGGCTAACACTACACTTTCTCCAGGCTACGGTTATTCTAATCTCGTACACTCACTCGCGGTCGGGGCACTTCACCATGTGATGCGGAGTCTCTCAGTGGGTGTGGTGCTGCCAAGGACAACGTCACACACGGTCTGCTCTGCTCCAAGCGGGTGAGGAGTTACCAGAGTAAGCTCCTCGCACAGTCTCCTTGTGTTGCGGAGCCGGCCAGCTGAAGGTGGTAGGGCGGTGCCACGTCTCCCTGTAATGCCTAGGCCTCCGTTCGATGCTGGTGCTGCAGGTTCACCAAGACTGCACTCGGCGCCGCGGTGGCATGTAGCGACGCTCAGCTGGCGGCACTAGGTCAGACTGGGGGTCAGTGACCTGCGGTATGAAGACTGCGGCCTCCAGTCTCGGCTGGAGGGGTGGCGACCATTTCCCCTCTCTGGGGGTGATCTGCTGGTTGTTTCCCCGCCTCTGCTGCGACTGGCACGGAAGGCGGAGTTAGCGCTGGCCGCTCCCTGCATGGTGATTGGCCCACCAGAGGTGGCTCTGAATGCTTTCTTCTCCCCCTGGTTGGTGCTGGTCTCGTTGAAGGCGGGCACTGCGGCTCTGGAGACGGCGTCAGTGTGGTAGGAGTAGCAGGGCTCTTGGCTGGCACCGTGAAGTCTGTGGGGTCACACACAATCATGCGACCATGCTCTGGTTCTACTCGTGGAGGCGGCGGCGGCGGCGGCGGCACCGGCACGGTACGTGGGGTTTCCTTCTCGATCTCAGGATTGTTGGCTTTCTTGACGTGCGTTACAGGCACTTTACATATTTTGCCTTCGCTGTCTTAGATCCACAGGCTGTTTCCTTGCTTCTCTGCCGCATGATACCGGACATGCCATTTCAGGTGAAAGCCTATGTAGAAATGTGCGGTTTACAGCTGAGGGTTCTCTCTTCATCCACACTTTTTTCTCCTCGTATCGCCTCTCCAGGTTGGTGTGTCTGCGCTGGATATTGCCGCTTAATATAGCGGGCTTGGTTAGCGTGTGTGACGTCCATACCCTTCATGTTTCCCCTGCGTATTTCATCTGCTTGCAGGATTTCACTGAGCTCTGCTTCCCAATCCCATTCTTTGGGGTGTTGTAGAGGGCGGCCAATCAGTAACTCGTCGGGTGAAGCTCCTAAAGCCTCATTCTGTCGACGGTGGAGAGTAAACAGGATGTCGGGAAGCTAGGTGTCCCATCTCTGGTGATCTCTCTGCATTTGGATGGGGAGGCCTTACTTTATCTCTTGTTGCTCCTTTCCGTCGGATTTCCTTGGGGGTGGTAGCTTTGTGTAGTCCATAGTTGGACACCCCATCACTACAGGCATTTTCCCACGCTGCCCCTCGGAACTGGGGACCGTAGTTAGGCACAGGTGGACGTAGGCTTCCACATCCCGACTTATTCCTTTCCAGGTGCACCTATGGCTCATCTTACGGAGTGTCTTTCACTCCTAGGTGTCACGCATGAGTGTGTTGATGGGGTGGTGGTGGTAGTGGTAGTAGATGTCCGCTCGGAGGCTATGTGGCACCCATAACTTACAGTTTTCAGTATTGGAGTGGGGGCAGGCCCAGACATACCCTTGATCTTCTTTGAAGTACTTCACGTGTCTTGCGAGTAGGTCACGCACTTCGGAGTCAACCTGTTGTTCTACGTATACGGCTCGTCTGGTGTCCCCCCTCCATCAGCTGTACAGAACTTTTTGTGTTTTCTTGCTGCAGAGCATACCTTGGAGGGAGCATCCTTTCCCAGTCTTTCAAGTTCTCCTCCTGGTAGGGGTTAGGAGCTCTCGATAGGGTGTCTGGTAACTCATTCTGTTTTCCCAGGCAGTGTTGAATGGTGAAATTGAACTCTTAGAGTAGAAAGACCCAACTGCCTAGTTTTTATTTGGTTGTGCTTGCCATATGCATGCAACCAGAGGTTGCGGTGTGGCTATCGGTCCACAAGATGAAGGGTGCATCTTCCAGGTGATGACAGTATTTCTTGAGGACCCATGTGACTGCTAGACATTCTTGTTCATTTGAGTGGTAGGGGGAACCGGGGCTAGTTGGCATAGTTTTTTGTTTCTAATTTTTAATTTTTCTAATGTTTTGTTTGATACGTAGACAGATTCTGATGAACGCTGCTGTCAGCCTAACTCCTTAGCTACAAAACCCACTAGAACACATTAATTAAAAAGTTCTTTAATGGGCCTGTTTAGCCCGTTTCCTAAAGGCTTCCAACTATGCCAACTTACCCCAGGTACGGGGTTAGTTGGCATAGATAGGGGTAAGTTAGCATACCACAACAATTTTCAATTAAAAACGAATTTTATTGAACGTAAAAACTGTCAAATGAAAGCAGAATTTCAAAGGAAATTTAAAATGAAATCAAATTTTCAAGACTTAATGTCTACAACAAATGTCGGGAAAGCGCTGATTTGAACTGGTGGCTGCAATTTTTGTGACGTCGTACCAAATTGAATCTTCTATGTCGGGCCACCTCCAAGATTTCCCTTGTTTCACTATGGTCGACACGCGATATTCATTTCCCTGACGTTCAACTGCCTTTCCAGGGTACTGGCGACCTTGATAGTTCACCAAGACATAATCGTCTATGTCGAGTTTAGTGAGATCCCTTACAGCGTTCACTTCAGGCTCAGGTGTTACAGAATTTGCTGAAGTGTAGGAGGAGAAGTCTTGACATATTTTTGAGGTTCTGCAGGTTGTGGTGGACTAATGGGATGAGAATTCCCCCCGTTTTATTGTACGTGGCTCACCTTAATCTTGAGAGGGTGCTGAATGTTGATGCTTCTTGCATAGGAGAGGTTCATCTTCTGACTCGAAATCCTCTAGGAGGCTCAAGCTGCTCTCACTGTCAGCATGGCTGATACCACCTGACGTTGCCTCCTCAGAATCCATAGCAGAAGATTCAGATGGAGATTTTGGTGGAGGTTTTTTTCTTTCTGTGAGCTCTTTCAGCAGCTATTCCATTTCTTGTGGGTGTGTCTGTTAGAATAGCAGCAACCCGTCTTTTTCTTCCACGATTCGATTGTTTTCGTGGCCCTGCTTTGGGGAATGAGCAAATTTCCTCAGGGGTCCAACTTCGGGGATGTTGACGTTGGAGGATGAGGCACTTTGGTCGGGCCTACAGGCGTTTGAAGCGTCTCTGCATTGGTCGGAGGAGCAGATTGAGGTTCATCGAGGCTCTGTATCTCATCGGGTTCATCATCACTTTATGCAGTTTCTGGAGCAGGGCGATCTGTGACGAATGAAGGCATAAATTCATAGTTCTTGAATATATTTGGATTGAAAGGGCATATCCCACTCACTTGAAATCCGGAAGTAATATTGGATGCAGTCATTGCAAGCGGAAAAGCAGTTTTGACGATTGATGGAATGTCATAGATGGTTAAAGTTTGGTCTGGATGGTTACTCATCCAAGCGTCACATGCTGTATTGCAGTATTTCTTGAAAGGGCCACAAACGCTCCTGTCCAATGGTTGCAATTTGTGGCTGCAATGTGGGGGGAATGATAGAAGAACAACCCTGTTCTCTTTAAACAAATCAAGTGCCTCAATTGACAAATGAGTCATGGTTATCGAGGAGAAGTAGCACTGGTCAGGTTTTTAAGCACCTCCTACAGTGAATGAAGTGTTTTGCATATTTCACAAAATTATTTTTGATCATCCAACCTGATTTGTTGACATCACCGCTGGAGCCGTCTGGACCGGATCGCACAAAATGGTCCTTGAACTTGACTCGCGAGAAAATGAAAAATAGAGGAATAGCATTGCCTCCTGCTGACACGCAAACAGCCAAAGTCACGAGGGTCCGCCTTTCGGCAGAGGTGAGCCGTCCAACTTGCTTAAACCCTTTCCGTGCTACCATGTCTGGCTTTTGGACGGTAGTAGTACCGGTCTCGTCCATATTGTAGATGTCTTGTGGTTTGAATCCATACCTGTCCAGTACTGTTTTGAGAAAATTTAAAAAGTTGTTAACGTGCGTTTTGTTGAAACTGGTGGCTTGAGCTAGGCTGGTGGCTTGAGCTAGGCTGGTGGCTTCAGGTGTACGAAGAGATAACAGTTTGTGTCTGTTCATAAAATGGGAAAACCAATCCTGTCCTGCCATTTTCATGTGTTCCCACGACTCAGGTATGGTGACATCGTTCATCTTAGCATATTGGAAAGAAAATTTCCTAACCTCCTTCCTCAAGAGACCAAAGTAAATATCTGATGCTTTTTCCAAATACTTGTACAACAGATATTCTTGTTGACAGGTGAACACCTGTAGCAGAAAATAAATCAATCATAGGGAGCATAAATCAACAATAGGGTGGTTCAAACTTACATACTCGTTAAAATGATAAAATTATCTTACAGGTAAATGATAAAAATCAGTAGGTATGTATACGCGAGTAGGTACCTACCATCCTAGGGGCTTGATACATTACACTGACATGTGTGGATGTGCTCGATCCCGCTCTTCCATTAGCTGCAGGGGTAGCAGCCGCATCCCTTGCTTTTTGGCAATACCTGGTTAAGTTCCTAACAGGAATACCAAACAACTGAGATGCTTCAGAAAGGCTTTTTGCGTCAATAAGGTGAGCTTGGACTGCATTGTTGATAGCCTCGGCTGTCCAGTTTCCTAGTTCCGTCTTTCTCTTGTAGTGCCTCATTGCCTATTGAAACGCATAGGAATGTAGGTATTATAACAAATGAATTACTTTCAAAGCGTAGGTTACTGTTTTTAAACCAATGTTTCTCCTATTTTGTTGAAAAATAACATCCAAGTAACGTGTGGGGCTAGTTGGCATAGACAGATGGTCTAACAAACGATTTTGATACATGAATCCAATCATAGTTACCCATTCTACCTAAAACCGCCTCAAAGAGCGGCCCTCATTCATTTTACACATTGACATAACCGAAAAAAAGTTTGATAAAACAAATTACTTACCAGTTGGAAAAACAAACAATTTGACGCCCACTTCCATCCACGTGCTTGATGAGACAGAGAGAGTACGGTGGAAGGTGGGCCCCCGTAAGCCCTCCCAATCACCGCGACGACAGCGCTCTGGTCTCTCTGTGGCGGGAAATAAAGGCTGTGTGCCAACTAACCCCGGTCTCCCCTACCTCTTTTTCGTGTCCACCTGGAGAGTGCTTACGTAGCTAATCACCCATCAGCTTCTTTCCGGCGTTTCCTGACAGAGAACAGTTCTGTAACGCCTCGGCCTCCCTTCAATGTTGGTGCGTCAGGTTCGCCAAGGCTGCACTCTTGAAATTCTTGGATATAAAATGTGAGGCTATATAGCTTATGCAACCAACACAAGCAATTAAACCTGAAAACATTGAGACTAAGAATGTTGGACAATACAGACAGTCTTATGTAGTTAGCAATACTCAGTGCAAATTTTGTAAGGAACAGCATGCATTTCACAAATGCAAAGAATTTGCGAAGGCCAGTATTCAACTTTGTAAATCATAACCACCTCTGCTTGAACTTTCTACAAGGTGGTCACTTCATTAGGCAGCGTAGATCAGGAACCTGTCGCACCTGCTCAGAGAAACATCATACCTTACTTCACACTGTCACACACAGTTAACAAGCATCCCACTTTAAGGGTTAAGACTGTGGTACTCTCCTGTGTAACAAATTATACTGTTGAAAGTGAGTGTTTGGTCCTACCCAAGATTTTTGTTAATCTGCGAGGAAGATATGTAAATTGCCACCAATGGAATATGCCAACTAACCTTCATTTGGCAGACACTGTATTCAACCAGCCAGGAAACATTGACCTCTTGCTTGGAGCAGATGTCTTCGACATTCTCGGCCATGGAAAAATGATATGATCAATGAACCAGCCCATATCACAAGACCCCGAATTAGGGTGGATAGTATCAGGAAGATTCCACGAGCCAGAAACTTCCGAAGCTTTAGTACAACAATCAAAACATGCATTCTTTGTTAGCATACACGACAGTCTGGATCAGCTCAAGAAATCATGGGAAATAGAAGAATTACATGAGACTCCTAAAACTCTCGAAGAAATGGTACGCAATAGACATTTCAAAGAAACATTTACTAGAGAAGAATCAGGACGGTTCAAAGTTTGGTTATCATTTCGATGTGACTCCACACAACTTGGAGACTCCCATCAAATGGCAGTCGCAAGGTTATGTCAGCTGTGAAGAAGGCTAAACAGGCAACCAGACCTAAAGGAGGCAAATTTGGACTTCATGGATGAATACGAGACACTGGGACACATGCAGCTCACAAATACTTCAGATTATTCCACAGATGTCACCTTTTACAAGCCACATCACCCAGTATTTAAAGAATCCACCACATCTACAAAGATGAGAGTAGGATTTGGTGCATCTGCTAAATCAAGCAGTGGAACTTCCTTGAATGACACACTTATGGTAGGACCAACAATTCAACAGGATTTATGTTGCATTGTTATGAGATTCCGCACACATCAAGTGTGTTTCGCAGCAGACATTTCAAAGATGTATCGACAAATCAGGTTCAATTCCCGAGATTGTGCAGGAAGTGCCCTTCATCTCCACTCAAGGAATACAAGCTTATGACCAAGTCTATATAAAACAAATTGATAAAATGGACAGTATGTATTTACCAGTACCATTAAAGGCATAATATTTGCAATATTTGACAGCCCTTGTGCAGCAACAAGTTATAAATGACGAACCTTTTTGACCATCATGTGCATCAATAGGATGCACAACTGTATTTTGATTCTGGTCATGGGCATAAAATTTATTTACGTGACTCTGTAACATCTTTCATAGATGGTTTTATATAATATGCTTTATGCGAGGTCAAAATACACATGAAGGCAAGTGGATGTATTGTGAAGAGCAAACAATAGCAGAGAAAACCGGAACTCAATGCGATGTCTGGTTCTCAAGAAATACTCTGAATTGCGCGGGCAACCACGCAACGATGATGTCATGGTAGGTTGTGGCTAACTACCCCTGCACGCAGCAGCCAGGCCAGTACACTGCCATGTTGTGCTGTTTGCGCGTGATATGTGATTGAAAACAAGCGTGTAATCATGCCATCTCGATGTTGTGTTTACATGTGTTCAAATAGTGCTGATAAANATGTCTGGTTCTCAAGAAATACTCTGAATTGCGCGGGCAACCACGCAACGATGATGTCATGGTAGGTTGTGGCTAACCACCCCTGCACGCAGCAGCCAGGCCAGTACACTGCCATGTTGTGCTGTTTGCGCGTGATATGTGATTGAAAACAAGCGTGTAATCATGCCATCTCGATGTTGTGTTTACATGTGAGTTTTCACAGTTTCCCTAACAGAGAAAAGTCACCAAAAAGATACAAGGCTCGGTTAGGTAAACTTAATTNCATGTGAGTTTTCACAGTTTCCCTAACAGAGAAAAGTCACCAAAAAGATACAAGGCTCGGTTAGGTAAACTTAATTGCAGGGCATTTACGCCAGGTAAAACTGCGAAAGTGTGTTCGCAGCATTTTACTGAAGGCAATTTTGAATGTTTGTCTGTGTATACAGCCAAACTTTTAGGAATTTAAAAGCCAAAATTTTTAAAGAAGAAAGCAATCTCTAGCTACTAGAGGAAAAATACTGTTTAGGATGCCATTGATGACAGCGTGTGTTCAAGTTCATTTTGCGATGTGGAATGTAATGACACCTAAAATGAGAACTGTAAAGACATGTGAATCGCTTGGGCCTCATCGCGATCAAGAGATTCAGTGTGAGCTAGGGACAGAGAGTTACAGGAATGTATTTTTTTGTAACTGAAGATAGTGACAATAATGACAATGATTTTATCGTAAGCGAAGACAGTGTTAATTCGGGAAACAAATGTAACAAAATACTTGTAACAGAACTGCTAAAAGGCAATGGTAGAAACAGAAGTTCTTGTGGAGCGCAGTTTTTGATTACCTTCTACAGCTACTGAAATTTTGTTTGCAATGTGTTAGTTCTGTATGTGATGTGCAGACTGCTGTAAAAGGTGCTTCACTCACAGTTACAACAAACTGCACAAAAGGTCATAAAAGCATATGGCATTCACAACTGACGTCGACCACTCCTGTGTTGACTGGCACGGCCACTGTCATCACGTCATCGGCCCACAGTCGCTGCACCGTGTGATCCAACCGAGTGCCTGTGGTGTCCCGAGAGAGATCTGTGTAATTAGGATAGGAATCAAGTGTTAGCATGTGTAGTAAATAGCATTAGAATTTATCGCCCACTGGCTTTTTTTCTTGAAATTCGCCCTTAGGGGATTGCGAAGTAATCGCAGAAGAAATGCACGCCACGCGCATATTTAATGAGGTGTAGAGTAGCAAGGTTAGGGTATTTTTAAGTGTTCTATATAATTTCCCGAGTGCAATTGTGTGTCTAATCAAGCCAATTAGTGACGTGGGAAATAATTAGTCTTTCTTTCAACCTGACCATACCGGTCGTAGAGTGCCCCAAAACTTAACAGACCTGAGCGCCATCTCCGGCAGTCTGATTCCATGGGTCTCACATGCATCGCGTTGTGCGGGACTTTCATACTTAGTTCGGAACACTTAACTGCAATACGTTTTACTGGAACTTTTATTTAATTACCAACAGTTCTCCCTGCGTTCGCACCGACACCGGAGGTTTAATTACTCTTGTAAGTTTTTGCGCCATTCTTGGCCTTCTCGTACAGTAACGGCAGCCGGCAGGCCTTGTGAGTCAGGTTAGCTTCAATTTGCATTGCATACATGTAACTGTGTACACTAATCGGGAATATAATTTATTTGAGTTAACCGAAACTTGTGAGTTCTCATTTTTGTGTTGTATTTCGGGCCCTGGCCCTATCCAGNTAATTTATTTGAGTTAACCGAAACTTGTGAGTTCTCATTTTTGTGTTGTATTTCGGGCCCTGGCCCTATCCAGGAAATCGACGCCTCAAAGAAGCATCCTTCATTTATAAGGTAAAAGGTAATACTAAGTCGTGCTGGGGAGCCTGAATACCTTGGCTATATATTACGTTATCCTGTAAATGTGTACCGTGTGTGTCAGGGGATACAGCCACGTGGTCATTCGGCCCACGATCCTGAGAACTGCGACTTCGTGCTCACCCAGTGAGCTGACGCCCATCCTATTCGAAATAGGAATATTGTGTAATATTCTGACTTTTCCTAACATAGTCGCTGGACGACGTTTNGGCACCCATCCTATTGTAAATAGGAATATTGTGTAATATTCTGACTTTTCCTAACATAGTCGCTGGACGACGTTTGCATTACTATCCCCGACCGCTCAGGTAACGTTACTACCAAACAGTGATTCCAGCGAGATCATCGGAAAGAAAGACAGACCTCCCGACCATTCTTTCTCTTCTTTTGTTTCAAACACCTTTTCAATAAAGATTATCTTTCCCCCATCCACTGTTCCATTAGAAATTTTCTTCTACTTCATAAATTGCATGCAATCTTGCAATTCTTTTCTGTTGAGGGTTTTTATGGTGCCGATGCTGGTTCCCCCTCCTTTTTTGTTTAGGTTAAGATAGAATGGGAGGTAAACATGGCACCAATCGCTACCATTTTTGCCCAATCCCAGTCAAACAGCGAGCATGTGTCCTTGTAGTTAGTACTTGCTTGCATGCCTAGGTGTAAGGGGCTCAGCCCTGAGACGCACTTACGTCCTATACTTAACCAGGACTTTTGAATCTCCTCTTAGCTTAAAGGTAGGTTAAAAAAAAAAAAAACAGTAATAGGCAATCTGCATTAAACATACGACTGATAACTTCAATGTATCGGTGCTGTACGAGTTTCACTTTGTTTAAAGGATTTTCCAATATTTTGGGACTGAAAAGTATTACCAATCACAGTTTTTATACTGTTATTAAACTGTATGTTGTTCCAGCAATAAAAACATTTTGGCTAAACGAAAGTAGTTTATATTTTAAAAATGTGAGTGAAGTCAGTCTAGCAGGTGATGGACAATCCAACAGCCCTGGTTACTGCATGAAGTAATGTAACATACACAACAATGGACATAGACAGTGAGAAAATAGTGGATTTTGTTGTGTTACACCCCTGTCACACTGTCAAATTTTTCTGCCAAACTGCTTCCAATAAGTTTGGTCAAATAAAGTTATACTGTTATGATAAGCGATGTGCCGGATTGTTAAAAAGGTATATCCGCGGATACGAATACGAATCATTAGTGTCTAGAGCCCTGGATACGGACCTCAACTTTTTACTTAGTCTGTGCGGGTGCGCGTGACCTTGAAACGACAGTTGACGCTTTGCGTTACTAACACGACATGTTTTGACTTGCACTGCGCGTATTTTTGTTTATAGTTTAGTGTAACACGGGGCAGCATAGATTGTGTTTGTGTTTAAAGTAATTGTAAGTTAAATTAAAATATAAAACAATATCTACAAAGAAGTTTAGTAGTGTAATATCGAGATATTTTACGATTGTAAATGACGAATGTGCCAAGTGTAAAATTTGTGACGGAAATTATTCTCATGAGGGTAAAGGTACAACTTCTTTAAAAAAAATCATCTACAGAGAAAACATCCTCAAGAATACGATTTATTCTTAAAAGAAGACTGCTAAGAAGAGTACCGACGGAATTACTCAGCCGGGAACATCTTTACAAACGGTAAACAAAGAATTTAAACAAACTTTTTTTAAAGAATACATAGAAAAAGTCAATGTGGGATAATACAAACCCCCAAATCAATAAAAATGTACTATTCAATCGCAGAAATTATAGCATTATCTGATTTACCTTTTCAACAAGTAGAAGAATTAGGGTCCCGACGATTGATGGATCATGTTGTTCCAAATTATGTTCTAAAAGGCAGAAAATATTTTACGGGACTTGTTTGCGGCGAACTTTACGATAAAGTGTCATCGAAAATAAAGAACATGTTGCAAGATTTTGAGAAAGTTTCCTTCACATCAGATATCTGGTCAGATTCTTCATCAGGAGTTCAATTATTATCTTTAACGTGCCATGGTATTACCAAAGATTTTATAAAAAAAAAAAATATTGTTTCGAAAGCGGAGATTCCTGAAGAACGTCACATGGGAGATTACATTTCTGCAACATTTCAAAGTATGTTAGACAAATGGGGAATTCCGAAACAAAATGTGCACTGCACGGTGAGAGATCGGGGATCCAACATGAAGTGTGCCTGTACTTTATTTGAAATAAATAATATCGACTGTACAGCACATCAGTTGCATCTGGTGGTCAAAGAAGCTATTAAAAAAGTTGATACAATCTCCATATTACTTACAAAATGTAGGAAAATTGCAGGACATTTCAATCATTCTACAATGGCACAGCAAGAATTAGAAAAAATACAACTTCGACTCAATCAAAAAGTTTTAAAAGTTTTGCAAGACTTACCGACACTCTGGAATTCCAGCTATCATATGTTGGAAAGACTTGATTGCATCAAGGAATCGTTGTGATTTTAATTCAGTACTGAAGCCTCTGCAGGATACCACAAAAAAATTGAGCTCACAAAACGTATGTATATCCGACGTTATTACTCTAGTACGAGCATTAAACAAAGTATATGACGAGATTCAAATGTCTGCTAACAGTGGAGAAAGTCTAAACATAAGTACACCTGCCGTTCTTGATTTTGTGTCTTCTTTGAAGAATGAATTAGATTATGGTTTTTCTGAAATTGACAAAAACATATTGTTCCAACTAGCAACATTTTTAGACCCACGGCACAAAGGTAAATTCTTCAGTGACTTTCTCATCAAAGATATGAAACAGAAATTACTTACAGCTTTAGAAACTGAAGTAAATACTACAACTAGCACAGAAAAACCAAATACCGTTAGAAAAGAACATTGCAATAGTTTAGAAGACTGTATGGCCAATGTTTTAGACAGTGATGATGATGATGATGATGAGGAATCTGAATATCAAATATCAAATACGAAAGCTAATTTGCTCACAGAATATGTCGGAGAAAAAGATTATCAAGAGACCAAGATCCATTAAAGTATTGGCAGATTAACAGTAAAAGATTTGGAGGTCTCAGTCACATTGCTCGCACGTATTCATCGTCACCTGCAACAAGCGTTCCAAGCAAGCAGTTTCTCAGTGCAGCAGGAATTGTTTGTGATCCTCATCGTAATAGACTTTAGGGGGACAAAGCTGCCAGGTTACTCTTTTTGAAGTATAATTTACCATTACTTAATTTTAATTATCACGTATAATTTTTTTTAAGTTCTTGAAAATGTGATTGTTGTATCTAATGTTAATACTTAACAGTACCTTGATAATTATTTTAATTAGAATATCACGAAGATAAGACGTGTGATCTCATTACAAATATACTTTAATTAGTACCTTATAACTTGCTAGGTATATTGGAAACTCACTACAATAATTAATTTTTGTTTAAATATTTGTTGCAATATAAATATGCCAAATAAGTGATTTTAAGAAATAAAAATGAATTTAAATTGAAGTTAATAGTATTTTATTGCTACCTATATTTAGAATTTCATATATATAATAAAATTTAGTAATGTAAAAGATCCGTTCAAGATCCACCAAAAAGTAATTGATACGGATACAGATCTTTTCTCTCCCTCGGATATCCGCGGATACGGATATCCGGCACATCACTAGTTATGATGTTATTGAAACATCATAAACGCCGACACATTTGTCTGAGAAAGTTGGATGGCTTCAGTTTCCATCAAACATTTGGAGATTGGACTGGTTCTAAAATTTATTTGATAAAAACAAAATCAGTATCTCATTATGAAAATAACTTTTGAAGAATAATTCAAATTATATTCTTACAGTAAAAAAATTTGACTCTGTGGCAGATTTTCAAACACATTCAAGATTATTTGATAAAATTTGTTGTAAGGCAAAATTTAATGGCCGTATTTAGTATTAAATTTTTTTGTCAAATATAGTTGAAGGAGAAAATTTGACAGTGTGAAGGGGCTTTACAGAAAGGGCAAATAGATGAGTTAGAAAAACTTGTGTGCAAAATTTTTTTAGATAGGTTATTAAAACTGATTACAATATCGAATTTTATATCCGACATGCATCGTGGCATCCGAAAAATGATGCGTACAAAGTTCAGTGCAATAACTCAGGTTATTAAAACTGATTACAATATCGAATTTTATATCCGACATGCATCGTGGCATCCGAAAAATGATGCGTACAAAGTTCAGTGCAATAACTCAGGTTATTAAAACTGATTACAATATCGAATTTTATATCCGACATGCATCGTGGCATCCGAAAAATGATGCGTACAAAGTTCAGTGCAATAACTCAGGTTATTAAAACTGATTACAATATCGAATTTTATATCCGACATGCATCGTGGCATCCGAAAAATGATGCGTACAAAGTTCAGTGCAATAACTCGTGAATTCGACATTTGGCATATTTCCAAATCATTAACAAAGTAGATCAAAGTAGCAGGAAGAGAATTTGATCTTATTGAAGACTGGACAGCTAGTGTGACACGGCCGAGGTTATAGGTCTTATGCTGAGCTCATAATATTCCGTTGATGGAATGTTTATAAGGGCCAGTCGCTCAGTGTTGCCTCGGAGCGACACGAGACTCAGGGGTGTTCCACAGCGACTTACCCAGCCCTATAACTTGCGTCTCATTCACGGTGGTCAACGGAATTGTTAGCCTTTCCATACGCCCTGTGATTATTATACCATCATACTGTTAACACTTCAATACATGAACAATTGAAGTCATACACTGTAACGATGCAATATATTAATTAAAGGGATACTTGGTTAAATTTCTTTCGTTTTCGGGGTTTCGTAACATTTTATCTGGATTTGAAATTAAAGCCGTGGGAGTTCGTTTATCGTGGTATAATGTTTATCGGCCGTACATTTGCAGTTTCGGGAAACCTCAGCTTTGTTATGCGTCAGCATTAGTGATAGAAGCTTTCCGAACTGCGTCAACAGTTTGTGTTCTAGAAGTTTTGAATTATCTTTTACTACGACGCAGTTCGGATAGCGTGGGAACGGCATGCTTGGCTCATGTCATGCCCTTATTTGGTTAAGTTTGATACTCTGCGGAGAGGGGGTCGATACGCACGCAGAGACTAATACTCTGTGTGCATATCGCCGGCCAGTAGTCGGTAACCAGCACTCGTCGAGACCGTGTCGGGCGTGGCGTGGCGCATAACCCCCACACCGGCAAACTTGAACTTGCTCGTTTATTTCTCCGCCGGTGTGGGAGGTTGCTGTGTCTGTATTTTCTTCTGGCAAGCCAAATTCTCAAGACATGAAACAATCAATTAACCATTGCGACGTTACTACTTTTGGCTTGATTGCCTGTCAAATCTGTTCGTACTCTGCATACAGGACGATTGTATGTGAACTGGTCCAATTAAATAATAAATAAAAGTATAGAACAAATAAACCGGAACTTGACTTTATTTTGTTTGGCGCCTTTAAAGTTTCATGCTCCTACCCAACCGAGCTGTAATTTCCATTCGCCGTACCCAGGCGTGGAATGTTATAACACTTACTCGGAGGCCGGGTCCTAGATTAACCGTGAAGTGGTCAGGTCCTGAAATAACAGAAGCAAGTCATATGTTCTGTATAGGCAAAAGTATTAATATACTAAGTTCTCCATACAGAAATGCTTATACTCCAAGTTACTTAAGTGGACACGGCATACAAACCTCCGCCATTGAACTAATGACTATCTGCCATCAAGGGCTGAAACTAAAAAAACTCTCCGGTCCGAGTCGTAAGAGTGGTGGGTACGACTCTGGGCTAGAAAGAAGGTTTAAGTACTTAATGAATTATTGCAAGCTAAATCAGTTTAAACAAAAGTTGAAGTGCCCCGAGTGGCACGACGCCGACCTCACCTGTAAGAACACTGATATTGACTGAAAATTATTGCATCGCCCGTTCGGTCCTTCACGATCGGGTGGCACTTAAAACGTGGAGCATTAATATTGTGGCACTTGAAACTTATCACTACGACACAACTGACATAATACATTGTACACAATACAGTGAAATCCCTCTTTTTATTTATTGAAATGCCTATGCACCAGATGAATGCACTCAAAACTGAACTGTGATTTAAAAATACGTTTTGTGAGAGTTTTGATGGTTCCAGAAATTGTTATTTTATTTGTAGTCTGTTTCTGTTGATTGATCAATTGGTTTTTGCTTTAATTGAATTTAATGTTCGGCTGCCAGGCTTGCTCGAAGGGGCGGCCTGATGACGTCAAAGGGACAGCCCGAGTCCAACTTCCTGTGATGTTGACACACTATTTATATCACATTTTTAGCTGTTATGAATTTCACTTTTACATGTTGTAACACATCATATTAATTAATAGGTGAATTGTGCACCTACTTTCTTTATTAATTTTCATGTCTCCAGAAAGTAACATGCAATGGCTGCACTTGTTCACTGCATGTTTTTGAGACTGGCTGCACTTGTTCACTGCATGTTTTTGAGACTAACATTTATTTTTACATGAAACGACCAATGTCCAGTACGTAATTATACATGTATTTTATTCTGCAAGCAACCTATTGACGAATGTGCCCATTTACGCTGTACCTTGGTGAAATTCATCACGCTGGCAGAAATGCAAAGTTTTGATACCATTTCCCATTCCCCTCGTTAGCGCACGGGTTACAATGGGTCACAATGCCTGAATGTGCGTTCAGGTTGCTTGAATGAATTGTAATGCATGGTTGATGCATTTGATGTATGCACGAGCAATATTTGTAGTGCACGGTACCTGCTTGTTGTGACGAAGAGCAAAGCAGGCTTAGGCGGAAGAGAAGGTCACGTCAAGTATTATAAACCATCTGGGGTCTTCTCCACAAACGTACGAGAGAAACTATGAGGTCCTAATTAAACAATTTACCTAAATTGTAAAGCACGCACTCTTGGACAGACGGTCAGTATATACATTTTTGTTCAATTGGAGAACTTTGTGAATGTAAAAGAAAACAAAAGAAATGTTTCAAAAAAATTAAGAAGAATATCTCATATCCAAAGTAATTTGTGATGGAAATTTTTTTGAAGCCATAACAAAAAAAAAAAAAAAAAAAAAAATAAGTATTGCAATACTGGCAAATTGGAATCATTTCACAGTGTTGCGCTGAAAACAGGCCTAAAAGGTTGCACGGACAATATTAGCCATATTAGGCTTTAATCATAATTTAGAAAGGCCCCAGACTGGACGGAAACTGAAATACTCAAAAATTTTAAGTCGTACTGATGCTGAAGCCAAATAATATACATCTATACAACTTAAAATCTCATTCATGAAAAAATTCTATAGCAGTAGTTTGTAGGATTTAATTTTTGGGCTGAACGCAACATGATATAAAAAGTATACGTGGCGCAAATCTCTCCTTGTCAAAGATTTTCTTGTTAACCACAAAGGAACGAACAGCACAGGCAAGCGCTCCTAGTCACGGTGAGGAATGACCAGCAGTGCCCTTAACCAAGCTGCTTCCTGTCAAGACGAGGAACGACCGCCGGTGCCGCTAACCAAGCAGCTTCCTGTCAAGGCGAAGAACGACCGCCGGTGCCGCTAACCAAGCAGCTTCCTGTCAAGGCGAAGAACGACCGCCGGTGCCGCTAACCAAGCAGCTTCCTGTCAAGGCGAAGAACGACCGCCGGTGCCGCTAACCAAGCAGCTTCTTGTCACGGTGAGGAGCGAACTGCACGCACCGCGCAGATGGGAAGCTGTCGCTCCTTGTCACAACGAGGAACGATAGGCACAAGTAGCGAAGAGGGACAGAGCAAAGTATTTGTGGACGAGGTTGCACGACTGCATCTAATAGCTTTGTATGTGCATGTGCAACATTTTGCAATACAAATTGATGTATCCCAGTCTGCTCTCCACTCTGTGGGTGTTCTACAGCGTGATGGAGCGCTAGATAGCTGGGTCAACCTTATCGCGTAGTGAACTGACACATATTCAGGGGTGAAATGAGGCGGCAAAAAAACACTTTGACTTTGGATTTGGTTAGCTAAACAGTTATTTATTTCATCGTTACGTCACTCATTATATAGGAATGGTACACTGTACTCCTGGGTTCCGCTCCCTTCCCTTTCCCGTCGGAGGCCTACAGGTCGGAGTTTTAGTTCCTAACGTCGGGGAAAAGTGGTCGGATTTGGAGGTGCTGTTACTTAGCTGCTGCTGCTGTGTGCTGGTTCTTCTCGACTTCTCGTCTCGCGAAGTCGTCCCTCGAGTCCTCTGGATTCACTCCGGCGTCCGCCCCGAGAGGTCTAGCACGACCTCCGTGTCCTCCGAGCCACCCGGATTGACTGACCTCTCCACTTCCCCGCCGGACTATATCTCCCGTCCCCTCGAGGANGAGTCCTCTGGATTCACTCCGGCGTCCGCCCCGAGAGGTCTAGCACGACCTCCGTGTCCTCCGAGCCACCCGGATTGACTGACCTCTCCACTTCCCCGCCGGACTATATCTCCCGTCCCCTCGAGGAATTACCTACGTCAATGACAACCCGATGTACGTCAAACTTCGGCGTGCGTCGATCAGATGAAGCAAGCCTCTCGCGGCTGATGAGCGTCTCCCTCCGTCATCTAGCCCGTGCGTCATTGGAAGGCACTATCGGGGTTTGACGCACGTTCTGGCAGATTGTGAAGTCGTCGCCNCCGATGTACGTCAAACTTCGGCGTGCGTCGATCAGATGAAGCAAGCCTCTCGCGCTGATGAGCGTCTCCCTCCGTCATCTAGCCCATGTGTCATTGGAAGGCACTATCGGGGTTTGACGCACGTTCTGGCAGATTGTGAAGTCGTCGCTCTGTTCTTTCTCTAGACGCGTCATGCGTCAAATTCACAAAACAGACAGTTGAATAGGTAATTGATTCAAAATTGGTAAAAGTAATGACAATGAAAGGTGCAAGTAGTTCATAATGAATATTCAGAATTAAACTTTCACAACTGCTATCAGTACTAGCAATCGTAAATTTCTCCAATAAATTAAAATATACAATTACTGAACAAATTATTAAGCAAAGTTCAATAAAGTTTACCTCATTATATAAATATAGCGCCGAATTCGGCACTGCTGCAGAGTTCGGCACAACGGATGTGCCACGCATTCTAGCAGCAAAATTTATAACCAAACGCATTGAAATGTTCTGTAGTACGATACGACAAGCTGAAAGCGCTTGCACTCTGCAACCCATGCACCATGAGAGGAGCGACGAGCAGAAGCAGTCACTTCTTGTTACCATGACTATCCGGTATCTGTGACAAAGTCTCTGCGACAGGAAATATTCCCCAACCCTAGTGTGAACCCCGGTACTCTCAAACCAGACATCATGACAGCCAGCCCACCGTAATTTTTGTCTGTCGATTTTTTCTTTTAAATGTTTCCGCAAACTCCGATCGAAGCCTAAGAGAAGTGTAGAGAGTGGCCCCAAAGTTGTAAATGTGTGCGGACAAGCAAGAGTCCTAAAATGCCAGATTTTTAGATTTTGAGTGGTTTTAATTCAACTGAAACTGCCAACTCCACTTCGGAAGAATATTTCCAAAAGCTTATGTTACTATCTTGCCATCATCCATCAATTAATTTTCTGGTTCTTATCAAGAGTTAATTATTTTCTGGAACTTACTATCAATAATTTAATTTTGAAGGTTTACCGTTTTCAACTACCTAGGACTTTTTAGAGGTATGAGAACTTGTAATTTTATCATGGATGATAGCCGAGGTGTAACAATTTCCTGCATATTAATCTGAAACACTGATCAATTTTATTCAAACCAGAAACTCTAGTATAAATTATTTTATCAAGTTATTTGAAATTTAATAGGGCTCACAGAAGGGTGGTAATAGTTAAATTTATTTAAAAGTCTTAATTTGCCAGACTCAGTTTCAGTTCATTTTCTCTAACTTCAAATTGATTCTTTTGTTTTAATTTTCACAGCAATTTCAATATTCCTTTTCCTCTGCAACTACATCAGTATTACATTAAATAAAAAAAATTTGGTAGTTAAAATGTGTTACATTAATGTAGTGTTGTCTGCAGTTAGCAAATTTTATTGTTTGCTTTCATAAAAAGGGTATAAAGTGTCTTGTGCCATTTCTGAGTGTTTTTTTCTATTTTAAATTATAAAGTGTATATACATTTTTTATGAGCTCTGTTTGACCTACGTTTTGATTGTTAAAAAATACAAATTTGGAGTTGGTAAGTTTTCTTCCTACGTACATATTCTCTATGGCGACGGAGGCATGAGTTGGTTTTCAGATTGCAAGGAGAAAGGTTGTGCCATAACACAAATTACATACCTGCCAATGAGTTAACAATTAATTTATTATGCCAATAAAATATACATAAATCCTTATACAGCACCCTAGATATTCTTGACAAGTAGGCAAAAATTACAATAATTCTTTTGTTTCTAGACTCACATGAAACTATTAAAAATAATATACATAATTTTGTAAATTGCTCTCAAAACTGGAATAATACAATCAGAATAAAGCTTAATTTAAAGATTTATAAATGCCAAAACCATTAAAGTGATTAATTGACTAGAATGACTATTGTAGCACTAGAGAGGAGGGCAGCTGTAGGAATCAAGTAGTCTCGCCTGTTCGTAAAACTAACACATAAAAAATTATTATTAAAAAATGCTATATGAAAGATTAAGATTTTGGCAGAGGCAGTCTAACGAACCGTCAAAGCTCCTACCAAATAAAAAGTTACTGAATGTGCACAATTAAAAACATAAACAACAACCCAACGCGAGGCAGCGAACAAGACAATACACAAAACAGGTTAAAACAGGCAAACACAGAAAAACAAAGTTTTGGTTATAACCTAAACCAAATTTGGACTGGCAACCAACACCACAATTTAGAAAAAAAAACACTAAATTACTGCTTACCCAAGACAAACACAGTTACGCCATGCAAAACACTAAAACAGTTAAAAAAAATAACCCGACTGACGCACAAACTTTGTCCACGACTCACCGTTTTAATCGCACTAACGTTTGGTGGCTCAGGCGATGACACAATTACAAGGAGCCTCATCACTGCTTCACGTCCATTGGACGACAAGTGTGACGATCTAATTCATCGTAGAAAACTTCAGGCAACACGGTTAGGCGACGGCAGGGCATAAACATAAAATAGAAGGAGCGCGAGTCGTGCAAAGAGTATACCACAGCGTCGCGTATAAACCAAAGAGGATGACTTGCGCGACGAGCTCTAGCATCGCAACCCCACCCGAAAGCCTGTGCTCTGGCGACCAGTCTCTGAACATCTTGACAAAATATCCAACACCATACACAGAGATACAGCAGGTAGAAAGCTCGTAGACACAGAAGTAGAAACTGAAATGTAGTAGAAAAGGTCCATAGATAGATTAGGTTTCAATGTAACATGTACAACATTCCAAATTTCACAGTGATATCAGGAGTGATCAGCTCCTTCTTGAAGTTGTCCCTGGGCAACTCGGCACCAACAGAGCCGGCCTCTTCTCCAGAGCACTAGGTACAACATCAGGGGAGACGCAACACGATGAAGGCGACGCATGGTGGGAAGACAGGACCAAAGAAAATACAAGGGATTAGAAAGGGGAAAACCAATAACCTAAATGACACAGGACAATACGTAGGGAAACAATGTTTGTTTACAATATCAAGCAAGAATAGCCAAACTGCAGGTACAAACACACAATAATTAACAATTAATTGTGTTGCTGATAAACCTTAAACTGAGACACATGCGCATTTCTAAAAGAGCGATCAGAATTGAGCGAAACAAGACTAACAGTATTAGCACCTAGAAACTTACTAATCTTAAACGGACCAAGACATTTTGGTATGAGCTTCCCAGTTATATCCTTCCCCATATCTGCCAACGTGTAATTTTTACATAAGACCAGATCTCCTAACTTGAAATTAACTGGCAACCTGCCCTGGTCAATCTTAGCTGTCACCTACAGCTTCGCTGCCCCGAGCCTACGATGGACCTCCTACAGCAGGCGATGATGGCCAGCATCACCAAGGCGGAAGGGAAAAGGGGGGATATTCCAGATATTAAGTAAGGGATGGCTAAGGGGACGATCAAGAAAAGAGAGTGAAGGAGGAACTCCCGTGGAATCGTGCAAAGCGCTATTGAATCCTACATTAATAATATAATTTAGTGTGGTCCAGATTATAGAAAATGGTTAATCAAGCCTTCAGATTCTTATTAAATCTTTCTACCTGATTTCCTTTGCGATAGTAGTGACGAAGTAAAATGTTTGATAGCCCAGAGAAAACACATGTTCTTAAAAACATTAGAGATGAAGTACTTAGCATTATCAGTGACAACTTTAACAGGAGCACTAAACACTTTCCAAACCTGATCAGTGAGCGCTTTAACAACCGACGATGCTGTCATATTATGCAGTAGTGACAGAATAACAAACTCAGTAAACGTATCCGACAAGATTAAAATACATACATTACCCTTCTTAGATCTAACGAAGGTCCCAAATTTATGAAGATGAACAGTGCTCCAAGGTGCCAGAGGAATCGTGTCGCTACCTGCCCGACGGTAGCATGCTGATCTTGCTTACACTTTTGACACACGTTACACAAATGCACAAAAACAGAAACGTCGCCCCGTAAACTGGACCAGGCAAACTGTACAGAAATTTTATTGAAGGTCTTATTAACACCCAGATGNCAGAAACGTCGCCCCGTAAACTGGACCAGGCAAACTGTACAGAAATTTTATTGAAGGTCTTATTAACACCCAGATGACCACCAAAAATGTAATCATGAAAGTACGACAAAACCATAGGCCGCAATCATTCCGGTACAACTATACTATCTTACGAGCACGTCATATTTTTTCCTCTAAAATACTAAATCCCATTTTACATGACATAAAGAACTACTACACCACTGCTCAGGTCCCTCTTAATCTGACTACAGAAACAGTCATCTGCCTNTTTTACATGACATAAAGAACTACTACACCACTGCTCAGGTCCCTCTTAATCTGACTACAGAAACAGTCATCTGCCTCGGCTTGGCAGGTGATATTAAGAGAAGCCTCTGAAGCTTTCACATTTTCCGTCTCAAAATCCACCGGATCTTACATTCTGGATAAAGCATCTGCTACTTGATTTTCGGAGCCTCGAAGTGATGAACCTTTAAACAGAAACGAGACAATCGTAACACCCAAGGCCTAGCTTTGCCAACTGTTGAGTATGGTTNAAGTGATGAACCTTTAAACAGAAACGAGACAATCGTAACACCCAAGGCCTAGCTTTGCCAACTGTTGAGTATGGTTTAGGACCCAGCTCAACACTCGATCATCCATGTAAAGATCACATTCGTCGTGTTATATGTATGGCGCAAATTTTTCTAGCCCATAGATACAAGCCAGAATTTCTCCGCTGGCTCAGGCCAGCGCCTAAAGCCAGTGACGAGGCATCTACCTGTACAACGGAGTCCCCAGGATGTCTCCAGTCGAGTAGGAGGTGTGTCTGGCAGCTCCCGGTCGGTCGGTCGGTCTAAAAACCGGGAAAAAGGTGAAACGAAGAAAATCTAGCGTGAGTGTAGCGATCCCCCCAGTGGCAGAGCATCAGTGAACCAAATTTCAAGAAGATCGGACAATATTTAAGGACATAAATTTATAAAAACATTATTAAGAATTCAGAAGACAGTGGGGAGTGCAAAACATGAAATAAATTTAATACAGTTTTATATTTATAATCTGCGTGTTCGGGACTTGTAAACGTGTATAACAAAAACTTGAAAAACTTTTTATTTAAAATTAAAAACTTAATAACTTTCGGAATATTAATTAAACAGAAGATGATATAATTAAATATAAAACTGTATAAGTACCTAGGTGGCTGTAGAAAATTTCATTAAAATTAGTGCAATAGTTTAGTCAAAAATTAGTTTAGTAGCTTAGCATGCATAAGTAGGTTGGGCTCCATTCAGAAGTGAACTACCTGAGGTAACCTGCGAAACCCCAGCTTGCAAAATTAAAGTCCCAGCCAAAAAGGTAAACGAACTTATGATGAACTCTCTTGAACACTCAATGGAAAAGTACTGGGGTTTCGCAAATTAGTTCCAGGACCACTTGTATAGCAGACCAAATATCATAAATCATAAATTAAGACCATCTAGTTCAGTTCATAAACCATAAAATAGTTACATTCCCAAAGACAAATATAAGACTTCAAAGAATCTCAAAGAACTTGTAGTTTTTTTTAAAAACGTTTCCCAAATTATATTTTAATTTTATAAAATCGTTCATAACTCCTAAACCGTGCATGCTAGGCGAAAACAGTGAAAATTTTCCACCTACAAGAAACCTTGTTTGCATATACTGGCTACCTATTGATATAATAAAAAATTAATTCTTACCCTAAACTCAAAAAATTGCATTTCAGCAAAAAATCAAAATTGAAATATTTCGGAAACTAATCATCAGAATTTAAAAAGAAAGATATATTTGGAATCAACCACTTAAGTACTATTTTATAAAAAATAAAAAACACGAATCAAAAAATAATTAGTCAGCATAAATTTTTAACTCTCATATTTTGGACACTAATTGGAAGAAACTGTAAAACAAGATATATTTGAATTCAGAAGATAGTGCAGAACAATTTGCAAACATTTTTATTTATTTTATTTGGCATTTAATTTTTTTAAATTTTTTATTCACACTGGGGGATCAAATTTAACAAGGTGAGTAGGACCGACGACCGGGGGCTCCAAACCTCTAGTGTAGATTAGTGTGGTAGTATGGCGGCGAATCACTAGTTCTACACCCAAAATTAAAATCCAACAATAAATTTTCAACAAATCCGGCAAGACAATGCGAACTCCTCCGCCTAGCAGAAGCAGTTCACTGGACCGAGACTGGGAGGAAGAGAGAGAGAGCTTCATCAGGAAGAAATTCAAGAAACTATTAAGAAATCAAATACTCGAATGAATGAAGAAATTGAAAAGAGGAAGAGAGAAGAAGACTCGCTAACGAATGAGGGAAGAAAGAGAGGCAAAACGAATGATGCNAAAAGAGGAAGAGAGAAGAAGACTCGCTAACGAATGAGGGAAGAAAGAGAGGCAAAACGAATGATGCAAACGAAACCATCAGAATCACCTACGAAGTTAAAGAAACGGAAGCACTAATTAAAAGTAAAAAAGCAGCACAGGCAGACATTATAAACAAAGGACCCGAACTTCAGGATATAATTTTGCAGCAAAATCACGAGATAATCCGGCTAAGAGCGCAGATGGAGGGAATAATGATGGAAAGAGAAAGTAACAAGAAAGCACAGACAGAGAGACAACAGGAAGGTACAAAAGCAATTTGGAACATCAAGAAGAAAACNGAGAAAGTAACAAGAAAGCACAGACAGAGAGACAACAGGAAGGTACAAAAGCAATTTGGAACATCAAGAAGAAAACGAACCCATTAAAGTAATAATCAGGCCAGAACAAATCAACAAAGACGGAAGTAGTGAGACTACCAAAAAAAGAATTAACTCATTATATCAGGCCCAATGAAAAAAAGATTCAAATCAACAAAATTATTAAAACCAATTCACAGGCGATAATAATAGAAGTACCAGGCAAAGAAAATAGAAGAAGAAATTACCAAGTCAAAGTGAAATTAAAAATATACAGGTTACGTAAGAGGAATCCAAAGATAATAATTTATGAAGTCAACTCAGAAATTACAAAGGAAGAATTTATTTATAGATCAAATTTATGAGCAAAATTTAACAGATTCAATTAACGAAGAGGAACACAAAATTAATACTAAAATATGTTTCGAAACAAGAATAATTAACAATAGGAAAAATATTGTAATAGAAACTAACCCAAAAATCTAGAGAATACTTAAAAAACAAAGGTAAGATTTACTGCAACTGGGAGGCTTATAAAATTAAAGATTTTGTTTCACCTACGAGATGTAATAAATTCTGGCGTTACGGACACACTAACAAAAGATGCAGACGTGTGGCACGTGTGGTACGTCCGGTCACGACGTGAGGGCATGCGAGGTAGTAGCTAATGCAACATGTATAAATTGTATTAGAAATAATAAGCAAGTCACAGAAATTAAACATATGGTAACCGATGGTAATTGCCCATGCTATATAACCGCAAATGAGAAATTAAAGAGAGAAACGGACTTTGGAGAATAAAAATTCATAAAGAAATTTAAACTCACTAGTATTGAAAATTTACTTTTCAATTGATTAATTATTTAAATGACTCAGCACAGGAATAGTATTTTGAAGATAGTCCACATAAATTTACAAAGGTCAAAAACAGTAACTATAGATTTTANACTCAGCACAGGAATAGTATTTTGAAGATAGTCCACATAAATTTACAAAGGTCAAAAACAGTAACTATAGATTTTACAAACCAATTAGATGAAAAAAATTATGATTTGGCATTAATTCAAGAACAGTATTTATATTATAACAAGTATACAAATCTGAACAGCAATTGGCAACTAGTGAAATACGACAAAGGAGATGCATGGGCAGCTATTATCGTTAATTCAAAATACTAAATACTACATCTACAATATCTAGCAACTAAAGAACTAATGGTAGCAAGAGTTTTAATAAATCACTAGGAAATTACAGTAATATCAGTGTATATGCCCCCTAATCAAGAAATAGACTATATAATAAAGCAAATTGACAAAATTATAAAGGAAATCGGAAACAAAAAATTAATAATTGGCGGGGGGAAGGGGGGACTTCAACGCAAAATCATTAATTTGGCATTCTAAAAATCAGGATGGAAGAGGGGAAGAAATACTAAATTTCATAGATAAATACAATTGGGCAATGTGTAATAAAGAGGGAAAACATTTACACATTCGACTCCATCCACGGTCAGGAAAACATAAGATTTAACATTAGTAACAAGAGATATACAAGAAAATTAGAAAACTGGATAGTAGAAGAAAGTATTAGCGACCATAACAAAATCATTCTTAGTTTAACAATAGGAGAAATTCAAAACATACAAATGGAAAGAAGACTACATCAANCGACCATAACAAAATCATTCTTAGTTTAACAATAGGAGAAATTCAAAACATACAAATGGAAAGAAGACTACATCAATATGCAAACAATTGGGACTAAGTAAGAGAAGGAATTAATAAAGAAATTAACCAAATTAAACCAGAAGAACCATTAGATGAAACTATAACTAAATTGCAAGAACTAATAATAAATACATGTAAACTTCAGGAAAAAGAGACTAAAAGCAATAAACATGAAAGAAATTGGTGGTGGAGTAACAAAATAAATTCAATGAGAAAACAAGTTAATCAAAAACACAGGGAATATAGGAGCTGCTGCGAATGCGAAGGTAAATTAATATATAAAGAGGAATATAAAATTATTAGAAAACAGTACAAAAATAAAATTAAAACTAATATATATGATAAATGGACACAGTTTATAAAAGATGAAGCACAAAAATCACCCTGGAACGTAGTTGATAAAATAGCAAGGAAAAAAGATCCCATCAGTAGTCTAAAAATAAAGNAGCACAAAAATCACCCTGGAACGTAGTTGATAAAATAGCAAGGAAAAAAGATCCCATCAGTAGTCTAAAAATAAAGGATAAATACACGAAAACAATTGAAGATACATAGGTAAATTTAATGGATAATCTTTTACCGAACATTGATGCATCAAAGGAACAACACATTAATATAATAATAAACGAAGACGAAAAAAATTTAACAACAGAGGAAATCAGCCTAATTGAAATAGAAGTAGGCATTAAAAAATGCAGTATTAAAAAAGCACCAGGGCTGGACACAATAACCATTAAAGTAATAACAAAAGTTTGGGATGAAATGAAAGAAATTTTGGGTAAGATCATAAATAAATGCTACACAGAAGGTAGATATCCAGAGTGTTGGAAAACAGGCAAAATTATTTTTTTATATAAAGGAAATAATAAATTAAAACATAATATTAGTTCATACCATCCGATATGTTTACTGCCAGTTGTAGGTAAAGTCTATGAACAAATAATATACAGTAAAATTCAAAATCAAATAGAGAAAACACTACACGTAAATCAATTTGGATTCAGGAAAAATAAATCAACAGAGGGGGCAATTAACAAAGTAATACAAATTATTAATAACAACAAAACTAAATACATTTTGGCAATTTTGATGGACATAAGTAATGCCTTCTCAACAGTCACATGGCATGACATAAAAAAACAGCTCAATAAATTAACATTAGGTAAACAACTTAAAGAAATCTTGTGGGACTATTTAAACAATAGAAAAATTATAATAAAAGAAGAGCAATTAATAATCACTAGAAAGTCAAACAGAGGTGGCCCACAAGGTTCGGTATTAGGTCCAA
Organism: Clitarchus hookeri; assembly: GCA_002778355.1. NCBI lineage: Eukaryota > Metazoa > Arthropoda > Insecta > Phasmatodea > Phasmatidae > Clitarchus > Clitarchus hookeri. The sequence goes on along the minus strand of NQII01005092.1, from coordinate 91,111 downwards.
CGCTCAGGAATCTAGTTATAAACAAATTTATTAAAGAAAATAATGATAAAAGTACTCAAACCATTGCATTTGCAGACGATTACTTAGTTTTACTAGAAGGCAACAACAGACTAGAATTAGAATCAAAAGCACGGATACTAATGGAAAATACACACAAGTGGTTGGAGGCGAACAATTTAAAATTATCAACAGAATATATTTGCTATCATGCTTAAAGGAAATTTGGATCATAGAACACCAACTATTAAGTACAATTTAATACCAATAAAATTAAAAAAAAAAATAGTACATCTGAGTTTAGTTTTAGACAATAGGTTAAGCTTCCTGCCTCATGTAAAATACATAACAAATAAAGTAAAAATTATTTTTTCTTAGATTAAAACAGATTATTTGGAACATTCAAAAGTATAGTTTTAGAAATAGGTTAATTATGTATCAATCTCTGTATCTGAATGTATGCCAGCTCTTGTTTTCATGACAGGATCGACCACACACACATTAAAAGAAATTTGAGAGCCTCCCGGAGGTATNTAGTTTTAGAAATAGGTTAATTATGTATCAATCTCTGTATCTGAATGTATGCCAGCTCTTGTTTTCATGACAGGATCAACCACACACACATTAAAAGAAATTTGAGAGCCTCCCAGAGGTGTGTACTAATTAAATTAAACAATTTTACCCCAACTGCCTCTTATCTGGCAGCGATAACATGTAGCAAAGGGATACCAANGTACTAATTAAATTAAACAATTTTACCCCAACTGCCTCTTATCTGGCAGCGATAACATGTAGCAAAGGGATACCAACAGACTTTAGTATAAAAGACAGGAACATAGTTTATCAAATTAAAAATGAAGTGACTGATTTAGAATATAAAGGCAACTGATATAATAAATTGACATTAGATGAAATAGACTGGATAGAGATAAATAATAGTGACTGCCCAATCAGTGTCAAANCTGATATAATAAATTGACATTAGATGAAATAGACTGGATAGAGATAAATAATAGTGACTGCCCAATCAGTGTCAAAGAAATTTAAAAAGCAACTTTATAAAAATAGTGTTAACGAGTGGCAGCAAGAATGCATTCGGAACAATAGTGGATTAAATTTAAAAAATTTATTAAAAACATTAGTGATTGGTATTATAGTAAGAACAGTTTAACAGTAGAAACATTAACAGAACACTGCCAGATAAGAGCATACCTAAAAAGGATCAATAAAATAGAAGAAGACGAGTGTCAATGCGGTAACGGTATTCAAGATATTTTATCACCACTTTTATGTTTGTCAAATGTTCAATCAAGATAGAAGAATTTTAAGAATTAAATTAACAGAACACTTTAAAACTGGCCACTTAATTATGTAGAAATTTATGATGTCAAAGTAGCAATGTATATTAATAAATTCATTAGTAATATCTATAAAATTGTTAAAACTTTAAATGAAGATCTGGATTAGTTTGCGATACTGTTTGTAATTTGTTTGTGATGCCTTGTTGTTTAGTGTGTGTGTTTGTACTAGAGTGTATTAGTATATTTCAAAATTAACTGTTATTTGTAAGGTTGGTTTCATTCTGGGGACTGGGTGGAGGAGTAGTTGTAGTTATTTTGTTTTGTTTGTGTTGTTCTATTATATTTTCATTTCATTGGGTTATATTCTATTTTGTGTTTTACTTTAAATATACTATGTTTTGTTGTTTGGTTTTGTTTCATTTTATTCTATTTTATTTTATTTTGTTTTGTTATGCTATGTCTTATATTTTATACTTTATATTTTTTTTTATGTTTTATGCGTTTTTACATGTTTTATGTTGTTTGCATAATTGTTTTGTTTTGTTACCAATAAACCGAAATAATAAAAAATAGTGAAAAGAAAAATAAAAGAAATGAGCGGTTAGGGAGCCTCCACCACGTGGTTCTCCGCGGACTGGGCTCCAGTGTGGAGTATAACTCCATTCCCTACGTTCGCCGGAAGGAAAGGTCAGGCAGTTCTGAAGGGGCAATTGTCTTGGATGGTTGTCTGGCTGGACAACGGGCGTAGGGAAGAACACAGGAATAGCACATCGGGCCGCGACTGGTGTCACCGCCTTGGTGTGCCCGACCTTGGTG
>NQII01005092.1:67607-88792 GCA_002778355.1 Clitarchus hookeri | reverse complement strand
GAACAATAGTGGATTAAATTTAAAAAATTTATTAAAAACATTAGTGATTGGTATTATAGTAAGAACAGTTTAACAGTAGAAACATTAACAGAACACTGCCAGATAAGAGCATACCTAAAAAGGATCAATAAAATAGAAGAAGACGAGTGTCAATGCGGTAACGGTATTCAAGATATTTTATCACCACTTTTATGTTTGTCAAATGTTCAATCAAGATAGAAGAATTTTAAGAATTAAATTAACAGAACACTTTAAAACTGGCCACTTAATTATGTAGAAATTTATGATGTCAAAGTAGCAATGTATATTAATAAATTCATTAGTAATATCTATAAAATTGTTAAAACTTTAAATGAAGATCTGGATTAGTTTGCGATACTGTTTGTAATTTGTTTGTGNCTGATATAATAAATTGACATTAGATGAAATAGACTGGATAGAGATAAATAATAGTGACTGCCCAATCAGTGTCAAAAAAATTTAAAAAGCAACTTTATAAAAATAGTGTTGACGAATGGCAGCAAGAACACATTCTGAACAATAGTGGATTAAATTTAAAAAATTTATTAAAAACATTAGTGATTGGTATTATAGTAAGAACAGTTTAACAGTAGAAACATTAACAGAACACTGCCAGATAAGAGCATACCTAAAAAGGATCAATAAAATAGAAGAAGACGAGTGTCAATGCGGTAACGGTATTCAAGATATTTTATCACCACTTTTATGTTTGTCAAATGTTCAATCAAGATAGAGAAATTTTAAGAATTAAATTAACAGAACACTTTAAAACTGGCCACTTAATTATGTAGAAATTTATGATGTCAAAGTAGCAATGTATATTAATAAATTCATTAGTAATATCTATAAAATTGTTAAAACTTTAAATGAAGATCTGGATTAGTTTGCGATACTGTTTGTAATTTGTTTGTGCTCCGTTTGGATTTAATACTCATATAACTTAAATTAAATTGCCTGTTTGTGATGCCTTGTTGTTTAGTGTGTGTGTTTGTACAAGAGTGTATTAGTATATTTCAAAATTAACTGTTATTTGTAGGGTTGGTTTCATTCTGGGGACTGGGTGGAGGAGTAGTTGTAGTTATTTTGTTTTGTTTGTGTTCTATTATATTTTCATTTCATTGGGTTATATTCTATTTTGTGTTTTACTTTAAATATACTATGTTTTGTTGTTTGGTTTTGTTTCATTTTATTTTATTTTATTGCATTTGCAGCAGCTCCTACATTTGCTGTGTTTTTGATTAACTTGTTTTCTCTTTGAATTTATTTTGTTACTCCACCACCAATTTCTTTTATGTTTATTGCTTTTAGTCTCTTTTTCCTGAAGTTTACATGTATTTATTATTAGTTCTTGTAATTTAGTTATAGTTTCATCTAATGGTTCTTCTGGTTAATTTCTTTATTAATTCCTTCTCTTACTTTGTCCCAATTGTTAACATATTGATGTAGTCTTCTTTCCGTTTGTTGTTTGCTTTTGTTTCATTTTATTCTATTTTATTTTATTTTGTTTTGTTATGTTATGTCTTATATTTTATACTTTATATTTTTTTTTATGCGTTTTTACATGTTTTATGTTGTTTGCATAATTGTTTTGTTTTGTTACCAATAAACCGAAATAATGAANGTAGAATATTTCAGAAACAGATATAGCTTAGACCTTAGAATACTTGCCCCTCTCTGCAAAGAGAGGGGATTGAAAATAATATCTAAATTCTATCAAAATTCACGGGCGCCCAGAAGAACTGCCGCCTTCTCGCACTCAAAAGATCAAGAGTGCGGGACCTCATAGATTCCCAAGCCTAGTAGAATTCCAAAAACTTTTGTAAACCCATCAAATCCAAATTCCCGATTTGTAACCAGTAGTAGTTCACTTGTTTGAAAGATACGCAAAAAATTTTAATAAATTTCAAAATTCAATAATATCTCAAAAGTTAAAAAACAGTGCCGAAAACATCAAATTTTAATTTAAAATTANAATAAATTTCAAAATTCAATAATATCTCAAAAGTTAAAAAACAGTGCCGAAAACATCAAATTTTAATTTAAAATTAAAGAAATAATTAACCGCAAAATTTAATCGAAATAATCACAACACACTCTATACTAGTGATGGTTCGGGGGCAGGGGGACTGTCGGCTCCGTCCCTCGTCGCTTCGGCCGATGGTGGCTGAGTGGACCGGCTGAAAAGCTAGTACGCAGGCTGCNACTGTCGGCTCCGTCCCTCGTCGCTTCGGCCGATGGTGGCTGAGTGGACCGGCTGAAAAGCTAGTACGCAGGCTGCCGGATGGTCGGAGCGGGGCTGGGTGGCCGTCTCCCCCTGGACCAGAACTTAAAAAACAACTCTCTGATTGGGGTGCGGGGGTGGGTAGGAAGAAGAAGGGCTCACTCACGTACTCTGATCAGATAACACATACACAGACAATAACACTAACAATATCAACAACACACAAACACAGAAACGCCACAACATCAAGTACAAGAACATTCGCGTACCAAGCCCTCTGTCTCCTATGGGCGGCAGGGTTGTGGTGGTAAGGGTGGGAAAAAGAGGCACCGTTTTGTAACTCTATAACGTAACAAGTATTTAACCATTTCATCTTCTTAAATTCTATTTCCAAGCCCCATAAATTCTTTTGTGTGAAATTTATTTAATCAGTTCTGTATAATGACACCACCTTGGATGGCCATTTGGCTAAGTGGGGTTTAAAGTTTTCTAAATTTTCTTCTTGCACAACGAACCTGTGCAAGAAATCCGGTAAAGGAGCACCAGTGGCGAAGATAACTTCTGCTTCAGCAGGGAAAAGGCAGACTCCTGCTCCTGACTCCAATGAAAATAAACTCCATTCTTTTTTAACTAGTTCAAGGGTGCTGCCAATTCTGAGAAATACTCTATAAAGAGGGAGTAATAGCCCAGTAATCCTAAAAATGTTTGCACACCCTTCAAGGTTTTAGGACGAGGAAAATTTAATATCAGGGCCACACGATCAGAGTCAATCATCAGTTGACCTTCGCAGAGCAGATAATCCAAAAATGTAACCTTATTAGATCACAAGGTGACTTCACTGGAATTAACCATCAAACCCACTTCTCGCATTTTAAGAAACACCTAACACAAGCGGGACAAATGGGACTCAAGATCATCACTGTAAACAATGATGTTATCGATATAATGAAAAACAAATTTATACTCTGACAAAATGTTATCAAAACTCGAGACAAGGATTGACTGCCAAAATAACAACCCATAGGGATATGTGTGAACTCAAACTGGCTTCACAGCCTGCTAAATGCAGTATATTTACCACAGCTAACACTGGTGAAAGCTATTATTAAGACCTAACACCGAAAACACGCTGGCTTTACCCAAGTGCTGAAGGGCGCAATCAACAGTAGGCAGCGGAAAAGGGTCTTTATGAATTTTCTTTTTTACAAGAGAATGGTTAACCACCAAACAATACTTGTCGCTATCCCTTTTGCGCACCACAAATCCCGGTGAACAGTAGTTTGACGTGGATGGAACAATTACGCCAACTTCTAACAATTTATCTACGATATCCCGAAAGGCTTGGTGCTTAGAGTTGTGGTGGCTAAGGTGGGGCATTAAAAATGACAGTGCACTGAAATGTCATCTGTCAAAGAAAACTTAAAAGGAAGGGCGTCAAATTTGCCAACGTGCGAAGAGATGACATCACTAAACTCCTCCTTCAATTGGTCCACTTGAATTTGAAAATCTTTGGCTGAACTCATGCCGTCAAGTAAAGACGACAACACTTCCATTACCATGTCAACCTGAAGACCACATGACCGTGTCACTCTGAAGANGTGCCGTCAAGTAAAGACGACAACACTTCCATTACCATGTCAACCTGAAGACCACATGACCGTGTCACTCTGAAGACCAATCCGGATGTTCCGAGCAAACCCAAACATAATCAGTTCTCAAACACACACATTATACGCTCCAGTGTCAACCAAGGCTGAAAAATTATTTTCCCCACAGGTGATTAACACCGTACACTTCCTAATTGTGCGCGGGACTTTATCTTTTGCCAGACTGGAAAACACACGCCGATTTCCAGTCAATCCTCGTTTCCCACCTTAGGACAAATCCTTCAGAGGTGCCCGAGCTCGCCGCAACGAAAAGAACTTTCTTTCGGACATTGTACGCTTGCTATGTTGACAATCCTTTGCCACGTGTCNCGAGCTCGCCGCAACGAAAAGAACTTTCTTTCGGACATTGTACGCTTGCTATGTTGACAATCCTTTGCCACGTGTCTCTGAAAGGCACAGTTACAGCACCGCATGGAAAAGCCACGTAGCTCGACATCCCACATATGGGAAATTTGGCCGGACAGCACGGAGTTACAGTCACTTCTGGCTCGTACGACGAGGGGAAAACATGCACGATACTTGCTAGAGGCTACAAGACGGCCTTGCACTTCCACAGCTAACTGATTTAGCTCANCGAGCTCGCCGCAACGAAAAGAACTTTCTTTCGGACATTGTACGCTTGCTATGTTGACAATCCTTTGCCACGTGTCCCTGAAAGGCACAGTTACAGCATCGCATGGAAAAGCCGCGCAGCTCGACATCCCATATATGGGAAATTTGGCCGGACAGCACGGAGTTACAGTCACTTCTGGCTCGTACGACAAGGGGAAAACATGCACGATACTTGCTAGAGGCTACAAGACGGCCTTGCACTTCCACAGCTAACTGATTTAGCTCACAAATATTACGTGGAATGTAAACTAATGTGCAATGAGCGCGCAAATGCGGAGCCAAATTATCTATGATAACACTGACCAGTTCGAGTTCACTCTGACATGAACCGCACGTCCACATTTGCCCTTGTGAGAACTTGTACCGCCGCAGTAACTTTTACCTCCTAGTCGACATCAAACCGAAGTGAACACTCGGCCGAGAGTACGTCAGTATGGGTCGGCGAGAACAAAACACACTTGCCTCGTCGTCACGTACTATGCGACTCAAGTGACTGTCGTGCTTTATTTCCCTCAAGAGGTATCTCTTGGGGGAAAATAACAAGCGGTCCAACATGGTACCCTCCCGTAAACCAAAGCCGTCATGCGCTCTGGCTATTGGAGGGAACTTCGGCGCAGCTCGCGCTGCAATGCCTGGCATCCTTTCAACCTGCGTAACGTTGACCGGCCCGCTGGCCGGAATAATAGTGCTAAGTGACCCTAAGTGCTGCTAAATAGTGGGGAATAAAATCCCGAAGAAGTACACAGAGTTAAAAATGCCATTACCAAATTAACTAGTAATGCTTTTATTATAACCTCAAATGAGCGTGGCTACCTACACCCCTTTTAGAGGACTCATCCAGCCCACCCAAACTGGAACGCTTGGACTCGCCCATCGGCAAAAAAAGACCAGAAACTGAATTTCACTTAAGAAATTTTCTGGAAACAGAAATACAAATTCAATTTTCTGTTATTCCAGTTATTTCATTAATTGTAATTATGTTCAATGCTTAAAAAAGAAATTGTGTTCTCTTTCCACAGCAGACTGCCTATCAAGGCCTCATTGTTTTTATTTTATGTTTCTAGTGCGGTGACATTCTCCGTGATGTCACAGTCACAAATATTATTATCATTTAGTTAATCACGGGGGATATCACCAACATATTATTAAACAGGGAATTGTATTGTGTAGCATATTCATTAGCCTTAAGAGAGCACAAGTCAATTTTCACATAATTTTTGGCACCAGCTCAGCCACCCTCAGCGGTAGCCAACACTGTGATTTTGGTTTGACTTCTGCACTCTGGCTGGCCGGCAGCATTGGAGTTTCACTCCGCACGGACCACTCGGCACATTCAATTTTTGCTGCAATCACTTTCATCCTTCACAGCAATGTAATTAACCATAATATTTTGCTTGTTTAATGCCGTGAGGACGACCGTCTGTATACACAGTTTACATTTGCATGCCATCTCATGCTAAGGTACTCTTAGATACAAGTCTCTTCCTCACATGCCACATCGTGGAAAATAAAGACCGAGTTTGGCAATGCTTCGCCCGGTGGCACGATGGCTTTGTTATCGCTAAAAGGGAAATAGTGTAGGCCTTCCATGGGCTGCAGTACACGTGNGACCTTCCACGGGCTGCAGTACTCGTGCCAGATGCTGATATTTTGGTTGCTGGAGCAATTTGGAGTACAGTGCCTAAGACCATTCTGTTCCTCCAAAAGGTTGAGAAGCACACACGTCTTACCGCAACCCAACAGTCCGCAAATTAGTCCTCTCACGGTATTGGGTAACAGTGTGCCATGACGTGCATCGTGTGAGGTTTCAACATCTTCAGCACAAAAGCGTATGGGTAGAGTAACATCTTGCTTGATAATATGTATGTTACCTCCTGCAGAGCTGATTGCGGAGCCGATTGTGGAGCATGCGGAGGTTGCACAGAAACAATGCTGCAGACAAAATACTCGCGCATAGGACATGCACCGCGTGGGGCTTTTCCAACGAGATGAAAGCCAAGGTGAAGATGGGCATGGGGGCGAAGAAAGCGAGACGAAGTGTCCATGAAGAGACGGAAGAAAAAGATGGCAGGATTCCATCCTACCTTGATAACTGCAATCGGTGCTCGGCGGTATCGCCAGGGCCGTAACGAATATTGTTAGTGCGGTGAAATGAGCCTAGAACGAACGTAAGCAATTGGAGGGAAAACCGCAGCCACAACCATAAACTGGAAGCTATCGCCATGGATAAAAAAAAAAAGGGGGCAANTTGTTAGTGCGGTGAAATGAGCCTAGAACGAACGTAAGCAATTGGAGGGAAAACCGCAGCCACAACCATAAACTGGAAGCTATCGCCATGGATAAAAAAAAAAAGGGGGCAAGGATTTTACATACTACGGCCCTACCGAGGTGGTGTGCAAAAGCGTCGCAACAGGAGGCGCTAATGAAAACTCTACCGAAACGACTGCTTATGAACATGGATTTGGAACTGTTTGCACGCAAATTGAAGATACCTCATTTTAACGGTGTGTTCGTACGAGATACTTTGCCCTCTAAAACCAAATGNTTAATCACGGGGGATATCACCAACATATTATTAAACAGGGAATTGTATTGTGTAGCATATTCATTAGCCTTAAGAGCGCACAAGTCAATTTTCACATAATTTTTGGCACCAGCTCGGCCACCCTCAGCGGTAGCCAACACCGTGATTTTGGTTTGACTTCTGCACTCTGGCTGGCCGGCAGCATTGGAGTTTCACTCCGCACGGACCACTCGGCACATTCAATTTTTGCTGCAATCACTTTCATCCTTCACAGCAATGTAATTAACCATAATATTTTGCTTGTTTAATGCCGTGGGGACGACCGTCTGTATACACAGTTTACATTTGCATGCCATCTCATGCTAAGGTACTCTCAGATACAAGTCTCTTCCTCACATGCCACATCGTGGAAAATAAAGACCGAGTTTGGCAATGCTTCGCCCGGTGGCACGATGGCTTTGTTATCGCTAAAAGGGAAATAGTGTAGGCCTTCCATGGGCTGCAGTACACGTGCCAGATGCTGATATTTTGGTTGCTGGAGCAATTTGGAGTACAGTACCTAAGACCATTCTGTTCCTCCAAAAGGTTGAGAAGCACACACGTCTTACCGCAACCCAACAGTCCGCAAATTAGTCCTCTCACGGTATTGGGTAACAGTGTGCCATGACGTGCATCGTGTGAGGTTTCAACATCTTCAGCACAAAAGCGTATGGGTAGAGTAACATCTTGCTTGATAATATGTATGTTACCTCCTGCAGAGCTGATTGCGGAGCCGATTGTGGAGCGTGCGGAGGTTGCACAGAATCAATGCTGCAGACAAAATACTTGCGCATAGGACATGCACCGCGTGGGGCTTTTCCAACAAGATGAAAGCCAAGGTGAAGATGGGCATGGGGGCGAAGAAAGCGAGACAAAGTGTCCATGAAGAGACGGAAGAACAAGATGGCAGGATTCCATCCTACCTTGATAACTGCAATCGGTGCTCGGCGGTATCGCCAGGGCCGTAAAGAATATTGTTAGTGCGGTGAAATGAGCCTAGAACGAACGTAAGCAATTGGAGGGAAAACCGCCGCCACAACCATAAACTGGAAGCTATCGCCATGGATAAAAAAAAAGGGGGCAAGGATTTTACATACTACGGCCCTACCGAGGTGGTGTGCAAAAGCGTCGCAACAGGAGGCGCTAATGAAAACTCTACCGAAACGACTGCTTATGAACATGGATTTGGAACGGTTTGCACGCAAATTGAAGATACCTCATTTTAACGGTGTGTTCGTACGAGATACTTTGCCCTCTAAAACCAAATGTGACGAATGTGCTGTAATCAACCTGGACACGACAGCCGGGCCTGGCACACATTAGGTAATGTATGTCAAACATGGAAAACATGTGGTACTCTACGACAGTTTTGGGAATTTGCGTCCTTCACCCGAATTACGGCAGTACCTGAAAAATTACAAACTGATTTACAACTGCGAGATGGAGCAGATGCCGAACACGTGGAACTGCAGAAACTTGTCTCTACGCTTTCTGGTGCAGTGTAATAAAAATAAATCGTAGTGCGAATATTAGTTTGTTTAACTTTTTACAGAAAAGATATTCGCGCATATATTCCCCAGTCAGTATGTCTGTGTTCATCATTCTAAGTGGTAATACATCCGAGCTGAGGGCCACATTTTATACCCGCCCTTGGAACTGGAAGGTGAGTGGGTCGTCGAACTTACGGATTTCCAAACTTACATCTCCATATCCAACATGCATGAAGGAAATCTGCATTCCTACCGGAGCATACGAACTGAAGGATATTGCCAATTCCATCAAGAAATCTGTGCCATCGGACGTGACTTTCGAACTGCACAGTAACCCAAACACGCTGAAGGCACAAATATTTTGCAGTGCCGATATCGATTTCACTGAACCGGATACCATGGGGTCAATGCTGGGGTTCGAGACGCGAATCTACGAAGCTCGTAAAACACACGAATCCTTGCGACCAATGAACGTGTTACGCGTAAACTGTAATTTGGCATGTGGCTGCTACGTCAATGGTAAAACCAGTAATACACTGCATGAGTTCGCGCCTATGGCCCCACCCGGTTATTAACTGGTCGAAGTTCCGAAAAGCATCATTTACGTTCCCGTGATCACGAAGAGCACGCACGAAGTGGCTGTGAAGATCGTCGATCACAAAGATAAGCAGATAAGACTTCAGAAACGAAGAAATCACTTTGCGCTTGAACTTGAAACGATGGGATTGAGTTTCGCGAGACGAACCGTGCATAAAGTCGGGTGCAGCACCAAAACTGCGACCAGTAGAGCTCGAGACACCGGCGTGCTAACACGTGCCAACTAGAAGTTTCTACGTAGCCTAAGAGTTGAAAGTGAGCATGCATGGAAGACGACAACGTATTGAACGTGACCCAGTGGACAGAATTCGTCGACAAAATCTACAAGTTTAAGCTGCTTTGTTATTAACCATATCTGACAGGCCCCTACGCCCTCGGGCATGGTTAGAATCCCGATACAGCGTCAACGTGGCAGGGCCAGAGCAGAAAAAAATGGCTGAGCGACTTGTGCAAAAACGAATTGGAAATGATCAATGTGCAGTTATGAGTATGGCTGTAGTTCATTGCGCAAGCTGGCGAAACTTTACGTCGACCAGCACTGACACTTCTGCGACAGGTCACAACCTGACTGGACATGCGCGTTGAGGAATGCACAACTGCTGTGCAAATGGTGTGCCTCATCCTTGGACCGTGAATCTGCTGCCTATGACTAAACATGAAGTCATCCAAAATATAAGAAAACTTTGTTATTTATATGGTTGCATGCCTGATCGGCACCCACAGTATATAAGATGAGAGAAATCGGTGCGCTCAGTTAGTCGCCGCCTTGAGGTCTGATCATCACCATGACTTCTTCATTCTGTCCTAAGAACATTTATGTAAATGCCAAGCCTGACTATGGCAGCATTAAATACAGTTTCATCGCAGACGATGGATATCTGCGCATCTACACAGAGACCTGCGATGGTAGCGGCATGCAGCATTCGCGTTTCGCACATTATCCAGTCATCTACGAACCAACGCAGTTTCAATTGGACTGTCTGGGACTATCAACCTGTGTTGTGTTCCACAACTGCACTGCACCATCGACCCAGGCGCCTGCTACCTTCCACACACCAGACTGTGCCGTGGAGTTGCCCCAGGCGGGGTACGAACCTTCCCAGCATCCCTGACCCAAGAAAGATGGTGCCAGCCACAAGCCACCGAGTACAGCGTTGATTCTGCCTGCATTTCGGCAAACGAACCTGCACCTACTCGTCGACGCCGCCCAGCAATGTGTATTCCTGGAGCTGTGGATGCCGACCTGCTGTTGGTGGTGGTCCCACCATTGGCGAGGTGGAAGTCGTGGAGAGTCAACTTTTAAAGACGTGCAAGATCTGCAGTGTGGCTATGATGAGGTGGATGACTAACTGGGGACTGGGGATTGGTCGAGACGATGGACATCACCATGATACTGAGACTGGTGCTGCCTATATGGAATAGTTACAATTTCAAAAAAAGTAAGATGGTTGTGCTTGTATTTTGCGTTCTGTATTGACTGTGTACTAAATAAATAGTGTATGAAAATGTATTTAAATGTTTTTACTGAAACTTGTATGTGATCAAAATAGATTTCCAATAAACATATTTTTTTAATAACTTCCTAATGAGGGAAAATTTTTATCTAAGTGAATAAACAATCATATTTTCTGGGGTCACTTCCGGATTTCTGTGCCGGATGATGCTGCCGTTCGGCGAATTTTCTCTGGGATCTCCCATTTCCCCCACCGCTCCAAGCTCACCTCGTGTCGCCCTCATCGGCTTTCCAGACAAGGGGGAGACAAATCGTTGTGGTGTTACTAGCTTTTAAAATGTATTCTGCAATCATTATCGAAGTTTCTTCTTTGACTAACATAGTATATCACTCAGAGGATTGAATAACTGTCATGTCAAGGGTGTGCAGTTTTTTTGTTTACCATTTGGAGCAGATCGGAATTAATTATTGATGAATGATGATGTTCTGAAAATTACTACAGATATTATAGTAGTAGGCCTACGAAAAGTAAAACGATAACTGTCTTTAAAATATAATTAAATAATGTTCATTGACCTAACGAAGTTACTTTTTCAATATTGATCTCAAATATAAGTAATGGCAAAAAATTAAATACATAATTCCAAGACGACGACCAAATGTCCCCCTTAAAAACCGTAATGAGAATAGTCTAAAAAAAAAAGTGTCTTGGAGTCAGTGTTTAGAAATAAAGGGTCATGGATATTTTCCTCGTGATAAATATTTGCCCTATACATCATCTGTGGAATAGCAATTCACCGGTTCAGGTTTCTGACCAGGAAACAAACAACTATGTACAGTCGTGAAGAAACACGCACATTCATGAAAACACACCAGCTCGGCTTGCAAACAGCCGTCAGGTGTTCTGTAATATGCTGCAGGAATACTTACAGGCTGTTCACGATAAACTGAGCACTTTTGAAAGCCCTGCTTAACATCTACTTTCAAGCATATTGAATTAACATTGAAATGTGCCTAATCACTTTATTCATGCGCCGGTCAAATGAAAGTAGGAAATTGTTAGCCAAGTAAAAATTGTACAAATTTGCTAACTCCTAGTCTCGCAAGCATTTAAATAGCCGGCAGGTTATCTAGGGGATCTCCCGTTTCCCCCGTCCCTTCATTCCAGTGCTGCTCTACACACACCTCGTGTCGCTCTCGTCGGCTCTTAAGACCTCGATGTTAAGAGCCATCCAAATCTCTTCACTCAATCTTCATACATACAGTAGAATCCCGATAATTTGTATCCCCACACCTCTGCACCAGATATTGAAATTTGAAAAGCAAAATCTTGGAGTGACGGTAAATGTATTTATTCTCAATGATGAAATGAAGGTGGCACCAAGACGAGTCTGTGCTGAAGAGAAGCCCATGCATTTCGACCTCCTCCTCCTCACCACTGAAGACAATGCACACTAAACATACATCAAAAACTTATCCTCAAGACAGATGAGCTCACAATTGACAGCCCACAGTCACAAGATCCATATTTGTAAAAGGTATTTCACATCCTACGAAGACATTACACGAGTGACAGAAAAGAAAGGCGAAGAGATGTTGGCGGAGCACAAAAAATATTGCAGCCCTCACACTCCTGCTCGTATTGAAATGCTGAGCTACGACAAGAAGGGAAGAAGGCAAACACTACAACTTAATAATTATCATAACGCAGACAAGATGCCAGTCGTCATCTACGCTGATTTCGAGGCCAACCCCCAGACATCCAGCACGTACTCTTATCAGAAGAACGAGGCCTGTAATTTTTCATTTTATGTTCAAGTCGACCACGACATCATACATGCCACCAAAACCACAAGTCTGCCAATGGAGCCGAAAGTTTACACTGGGGAAGATGCTGCGAAGAAATTTATTGAATAGATCGTGGACGTTGGAATAAACAGAAGGAAATTTATGAAACAAGTGAACCCATGAAGCAGCTCAGCAACTTGGGACTATAGAATCATGCTATGACAGATACCTGATGCTACTGTGAAGAAAAATTTACACAAGACAACTGGAAGGTAATGGACCATGACCATCACCAGAAACTACATTGAGGTCTCCTGCAACAATTGCAACAAACTCCGCTGCCGTCCGAANACCATGGACAATGGACCATGACCATCACCAGAAACTACATTGAGGTCTCCTGCAACAATTGCAACAAACTCCGCTGCCGTCCGAAAAGATTACCTGTGTTATTCCACAACCTGACGTATGACAAGAACTTTACAATAAAGAATCTGGGCTACAATGAAGAGAATATATTAATCACCCCACATACAGAGGAGAAATTAATCACGTTCTTGAAATCGCTGGGGGAGAGATCCACACTCCAATTCATCGACACCTTCCACTTCATGTTCGGCAGCCTTGTCGCCCTTGCCGTAAACCTGCCAAGAGACCAGCTGAAAAATACAGCAAAGTTCTTCATCCCAGACGAGCTGGAATTGGTAGGGAGAAAGGGAGTGTTCCCCTATGATTACATAGACAGCCTGCAGAAACTTGAAGAGACGCAGCTGCCTCCCAGCGATAAATTTTACAACAGATTGACGGACACGGCCAAAAGTGAAGAAGGCTATGCTCATGCATTAAAGTCTGGGAAAAATTCTACTGTAAGACAATAGAAGATTATTCTAACGTTTATTTGAAGACTGATGTTTTGTTGTCGTCAGAGGTATTTGAAAAATTTGGGAAACTGTGCCTTGAAACCTATGGCCTGGAGTGTGTCCGTTACGTGAGCGCACCGGGCTCCTCGTTCGATGCCATGTTGAAGCACAACAAGGATGAGCTGGAACTACCAACAGATTACGACAAGTATTTATTCATCGAAGAAAGCATAAGAAGTGGAGTGGTCTAATGTGTGATGCGTCATACAAGAGCCGATAACAAGTACATTCCGTCCACGTTCGATGCCAGCAAGCCGCCTGTCTCCCTCCACTACTTAGACGCTAACAATTTGTATGGTTGGGCAATGTCTCTGCCCCTCCCCGTGTGTGACTTCCAGTGGGTGAGCACCGTCATCGATGTCAAGGCGGTGCCCGATGATGGTCTATTCGGCTATGTGCTGGAGGTAGACGTAAAATATCCTGCGGAATTTTACCCATCTACAAGTGTCCTCCAGGTGGCAAGAACAAAAAGTATTGACAATATTGCAAGTAAAGAAAAACAAAATTGTGCATTATATAAATTTGGAGCAAGCAATTGAACATGGGCCCAAAGTTAAGAAAATTCATTGTGTGCTGCAGTTCAAACAAGAGGCATAGCTCAAGCCCTGCAGGCTGCAGGCAAGCAGCCAGCAATGATTTTGAAAAAGATTTTCTTAAGCTTATGAACAACGCAACATTTGAAAAATTTATGGAAAATAAAAGGAAGAGACAAGTCATGGAATTAGTGTGTAATGAAAAAAGACTGAAGAATTGATTTCCAAGACCACCATTAAGTGCAGGACGATTTACGACGAAAACCTATCCCTGATGAAAATGGGAAAAGAAACAGCATTGTTTGATGAAACTATTTACGCCGGCTTTTCAATGCTCGACCTCTCCAAAACTGTAATGTACAGGTTCCATCACGACATCATGAAAAATAAGTATGAAGTCAACATTAATTTACTATATACAGATACTGACTCATTAATTTATGAAATTGAAACACAGGATTATTATGCAGACCTGGCCGCAGACCCCACGCTCATGGAAGAGATGGATACCAGCACCTACCCACCCACTCATCCCTGCTACTCCCCCACCAACAGGAAAGTGGTGGTGAAATTTAAAGATGAGTGCGGTGGCAAACTGATGAGTGAGTTCATGGGGCTGCATGCCAAGAAGGCAAAAGAAATCCAGAAGACAAGTCTGAAAAGTAAAATTACATTTTGAGTGTTGAAGCAGCAGAAAGTCGTGCATGTAACCATGAATAATATAAGATCATACCCCCACGAAGCTTACACCCAGTGCATGAACAAAGTCGCTCTCACATGGCAGGACGACAAGAAACGGATATTGGAGGGCAGAGTAATGATAGAGAGCCGTATGGATAGAGAATTTTAAAAAAGGTTTCATACAGTATCATATGGTCATATTGTGTAGAAATTAAGAGGAGAAGAAGAAAAGAAGAAGAGACTAAAAGAAGATAAGTGTATTAGTATTTCTATCCAATATAAGCATAAGGTGTTGTATGTGTGTAAAATCTTGATTCATGTTAACTACTACTGACAGCACGCACACACGTATGGGTCCTGACACACTGCTACAGATGTCATCATGAGAGAGATTGGGCCACGTCCAGCAATTTTGACTCTAGATTGTTGCAACTAGTGTTTCACTTCAGCAATTTTGACTCTAGATTGTTGCAACTAGTGTTTCACTTCAGCAATTTTGACTCTAGATTGTTGCAACTAGTGTTTCACTTCAGCAATTTTGACTCTAGATTGTTGCAACTAGTGTTTCACTTCAGCAATTTTGACTCTAGATTGTTGCAACTAGTGTTTCACTTCAGCAATTTTGACTCTAGATTGTTGCAACTAGTGTTTCACTTCAGCAATTTTGACTCTAGATTGTTGCAACTAGTGTTTCACTTCAGCAATTTTGACTCTAGATTGTTGCAACTAGTGTTTCACTTCAGCAATTTTGACTCTAGATTGTTGCAACTAGTGTTTCACTTCAGCAATTTTGACTCTAGATTGTTGCAACTAGTGTTTCACTTCAGCAATTTTGACTCTAGATTGTTGCAACTAGTGTTTCACTTCAGCAATTTTGACTCTAGATTGTTGCAACTAGTGTTTCACTTCAGCAATTTTGCTCGTGCACTCCTGCACGGGGATCTGGGGCTGCGACTTATGTTTGGGCCTCCGACCAGGGTTTAGGAGGTGAAATGTTTTTTAGTTGCGACATCTTGACCCATTGTAACCACTAAAGACGGTATTGTTTTTACCCATCTACTTCATATCTTTCTTTTCTTCCTCTTCATCTACAATTCTTTCAGTTCCAGACCGAAGGATGGATGAATGAGCAGTTCCAGACCGAAGGATGGATGAATGAGCAGTTCCAGACCGAAGGATGGATGAATGAGCAGTTCCAGACCGAAGGATGGATGAATGAGCAGTTCCAGACCGAAGGATGGATGAATGAGCAGTTCCAGACCGAAGGATGGATGAATGAGCAGTTCCAGACCGAAGGATGGATGAATGAGCAGTTCCAGACCGAAGGATGGATGAATGAGCAGTTCCAGACCGAAGGATGGATGAATGAGCAGTTCCAGACCGAAGGATGGATGAATGAGCAGTTCCAGACCGAAGGATGGATGAATGAGCAGTTCCAGACCGAAGGATGGATGAATGAGCAGTTCCAGACCGAAGGATGGATGGATGAGCAGTTCCAGACCGAAGGATGGATGAATGAGCAGTTCCAGACCGAAGGATGGATGAATGAGCAGTTCCAGACCGAAGGATGGATGAATGAGCAGTTCCAGACCGAAGGATGGATGAATGAGCAGTTCCAGACCGAAGGATGGATGAATGAGCAGTTCCAGACCGAAGGATGGATGAATGAGCAGTTCCAGACCGAAGGATGGATGAATGAGCAGTTCCAGACCGAAGGATGGATGAATGAGCAGTTCCAGACCGAAGGATGGATGGATGAGCAGTTCCAGACCGAAGGATGGATGGGCAGTTCCAAAACTGAAGGATGGATGGATGACCGGCACAAGAAAAAGAAATGTCCTTAATGAAAAAATAATTATATTTAAATAAAAAGTGAATAATAAAAAATTTAATAAAAAATGTGTTTTATTTCTAAGGTACACCTTTTCATAATATTTTTAAAAAGAAAAAATATACTTAAAAATAATTATGACTATATGAAAAAAATTCTTATTGCTGGTCTATATAAATATTAGATGGTCACAAAATTTATACAAAAAATTATTACTATGCAGTAGAATAATCACAACAAAATATTTATTCATCCCCCGCACACGAACGCTATTACTTATTTTAAACCCTTGTCCCAGCACGTCTTGATAGCCCAGTGGTCTAATGCGTCTGCAAGCCGACCCAAGGTTCGGCAGTTCGATCCCGCCCTCCTCTTGACAATATTTTGAGCTCTGCGAAAATTAAATAAAAAGCAGCAACCCTAGTGGCCAACTCTAGCTAGAGCCAACATGGCGGCCGAGCGAGAACGACACCAGCACATTCTAGCTGCCATATCCATAAACAAATATTGTGGTTGAACGACTGGTGCCCCCTAGCAACAGCCAATGCAAACAAAAGACAAGTGGAAACAAGATGGCTGTGTGACATCATCCAAGATGGCGGCAGATCCGAAGATCCGCAGCCCCCAACCCTTGCCCTTGGATTGGCCGATTCTGTCTACTGTCCCCTATTCTGAACTTAACTGGTAATCTACCCTGGTCCATTTAAGCAGCGACCTGCAGCTTCGCAGCCCCGAGCTTACGATGGACCTCCTCCAACAGGCAGTCACGGTCAGCATCACCAAGGGAAGAAGGAAATGGAGAGGAGGGACTCCTGTGGATTCGTGGAGTGCACTATTGAAACCTAAATGAATGAATTCCAGGTCCTGATCCAAATTAGTGTGGTCCTGATTGTAAAATATAGTTAAAAAAGCTTTCAAATTTTTGTTGAATCTTTCTGCCTGGTTTTGCTTTGGATAGTAAGGGCTAGGAGTGAAATGTTTAATCGCCCAATGAAAAACCACATTTAAAAAAAAATTTGAAGTGAAATATTTAGCATTATCGGTTACAAATTCCGCAGGAGCACTAAAAACATTGTAGACGTATTCAATAAGTGGCCTTAACTATGGAAGACGTTTTCATGTTATGGAGTGGCATTAAAATAACAAATTTTGTGAAGGTATCCAATAAAATCAAAATACACACATTGCATTTCTTAGATCTCACCAGTGATCCAAAAATGTCCAAATGTACGATACTCCAAGGATCCTGTGGTATAGTCCATACTGTATAAGAAGGCCGTTTTCTGACAGGTCTGCGAAAGTAGCACCACTGTTTACGCCTGACTACATGTGACTATGTATCCTTCCGCCATCAGCTGGTCCGTCAAGTCGGGGCTGTATTTTTTATCAACACGCTGTCAGCTAGTCCACTTGCCATTGTACTGTTATGCTAAACAAATTTTAAGATACTTTAAGACTGACATCTGTCTAAAAAAATAAGTAGGTTATACAAGTAAAAATATAAAATGTTGCAAATAATTAAATATTTGCTAACTCTTTTTTAATTTGTCCGAGATAGTGAATTTGGGTTAACATTTGCGAGACGGTCTGTTGTATCTATTATCACACTTTGGGCGTTATAGCTAATATATTCGAGTTGGAAATATGTGACGTGGAATAACATTAGAATTGCTTAAAAACTATTCACGCGTCTCACTTTCTACAAACAAGGAGATGGGTTTCATGAGAACAATATGGCGTATAATTTACGTAGACGAACGATTACCGGCCGAATATAAATGACTTTTACTCCAAATCATTTTACATGAAATATATGTTACTTTAAAAATTATGCAGAGCTCGTGGAAAAATATAACTATTGGCATTTGTTTGTAAATTCGTTATATATCGCGCAAAAAAGAGGTTCATTTCTGGCTGGTAATACCTCGCATAATATCCGAGAGATCGCGCGCACAGCGCGTCACGGCGAAGTTTGAGCCGCTGTTTTTGGATAACAGATAGCGTATTATTTTAAGTTGATTGTTCTTAGATTACGGGCTGGAAATATATTTTAAATTCGTGTCGTTCGTCAAATTAATAGAAAAATAATTCAACAATATTATGCAATATTTCTATATGCTTTTCAAATTAATATCAAGGACGTGTTGAAAGCGAGGTTGGAGAGGGATGATACGACGTGAAAAAACTTTCTGAAGTTAGCACAACTTCAGAAAACTTTTCCGCGTCGTATCGTTCTATTGTACATTTCATTTTGAACACCTATACATAACTACATTATCACGAAGTTTAGTTTTTAACACTAACAACCATTGTTTTGTGTCCTTGTAAAATAAAATGCATTAATAAATGTAAGAACTCTTTCTTACCCGCGTATTTTCTGCTTTTGTGATGTGCATTGGCAGTGCACTCAGAATAGCCAACGTAATTTTAACTTTTGTTCGTTCGTGCATCAGCTGATACAGGATTTTGTAAATGGTGCTTTGTATGTTTCGTAAACGTTAAGTACTGACTGTCAGAAAGTGGCCTTCTTATACCGTATGGACCATACCTGCGAAACCGCCTGCCCAACATTGGTATGCCGAGCCTGTTTGCACTTCTGACACAAGTCATATGATCTCACAAATTCTGAGACATCGCCCTTTAAGGTAGGCCAAGCAAATTGGACCACTATCTTATTAAAAGTATAATTGATACCTAAATGCCAGCCAAACACTGAATCGTGAAAGTATGACAGAACCATGGGCCTTAAAAACTGCGGAACGATAATCTTCCGAGAACGTCCATTTTTTCCAGTGAAATACAAGATACCACTTTCCTCCACATAGGGAAGCACCACTCCAGAACTTAACTCTGTTTTAACCTGGGTACAAAAGGGATTGCTTGCCTGAACCTGGTGCAGTTTGACAAAAAATTCAGGGAACCTCTCAATTACAGTGACACTATTTAAAAACCAATCTCTATTAGGTGGAGGGTCATTAAAAACAAACCATATAGGTTTTTTCCACAATATCACTTTACTCAATTCACCTTTTACTGGCAGTCTCACTGACATTCCTTCACAAAGATGCTTGGTGAATCTATCAGTGATATTCATGTTTCTATTCTTCAAACACTATGACATCGTAAAACCGATCGTCTAAGTCTTGAGACACGAATTTTCCAACATCTGGATAAAATATTCGCGCACAAGTAGTCTCCTTAAATAACCAATATCACCATCAACAGACAAATATTTACACAAATTTTCTACTTAGAACCATTTCAATGTGTTATTCTTATATAATTTATTACAAAATACCAAAATAAAATGCAACCAATGTGGACCAAACACATTTCCCATGAAAAATGTTACCAACATCAATCTTTCAAAATAATATATTTTTCCACTAAATATAATTTTTCTAACGCTATAAGGGATTTTCTGAAAACCATCAACGTAGTATATGAATTCTGAACATGGGTTTGTTTTATTCCTGGAACAAACATACCAATTGATATTATAAATGATTACACATTTCAGTCTTTAGGCAGCAAACATCATTTCACAAACTTCTTTCATTGTAAAAGGTTTCAAATTATTTGATTGGCAAACCAAATACAATTTATCTCCTACATCCATACGAACTTGTCTTTTACCGAACAACACTGCACATGGATTAATATGTATAACTGCTTGGCCATTGCAAACTGTGCAGGCAACATGAGATGTTCTGTAAACAAGTATATACTGAGGCTCAATGGAAAGATTGAGAGATCGCTTGAAAGATTCATGTAGAATTGCGAGATTGATGAGAAAACTGTGTAAAATTGATGGAAAGATTGGATCAAACGTATGCAGCCCACACTCAAAACCATAAAAACTTCCCATACTTATTATGGTAGTATGATCAGCATATCAGGCTATTTAAGCCTCTGCTTCAACAACATTTTCCGCCTCAAAGTCCGCTGGATCTCACATCCTAGAAAGGGTGTCTGCTACTTGATTGTCAGAACCGCGAACATGAAAGACCTTAAAGTGGAAACGCGATAAAGCCCGCTTCCTGCTCCTGACCCCACGTAAACTCTACTCCCTTCTTTTTTAAAACATTCAAGGGGGCAGCCAATTCAGAAAAATGTTCGATAAAACGGCAGTAGTATCCTAGAAGATCCAAGGATTTTTTAACTCCCTTCAAAGTTCCAGGCAGAGGAAAATTCAAAATAGGGGCAACACGAACAAAGTAATCATCACTTGACCTTCTCTAAGGTGGTAATCAAAAAACCTAACCTTACTTGACCCCAAAGGCACCTTGTCGGGATTGACTGTCAACCCTACTTCACACATCTTGAGAAACACCTGACACAAATGGGACAGATGGGATTCCAGATCATCACTGTACACAATTATGTAATCTATATAATCGAACATAAACTTAAATCTAGATTCTGACAATACAAAATCCAACACCTTAGATAAAGCTTGACTACCAAAATTCGAGCCCATAGTGATGTGTGTAAACTCAAACTGGCTCCACTATGTGCTAAAAGCAGTATATTTTCTGCAAGAAGGGTCCAACAAACATCGCTGAAAACTATTATTAAAGTCCAAAATATAAAAAAATACACTGGCTTTACCTAAGTGCTGAAGAGCACAATCAATAGTTGGCAATGGAAAATGATCTTTGTGGAATTTTTAAATTAGCATGAATGATTGACAACTAATTAGTATTTTTTGTCACTATCCCTCTTACGCACTAGAACGCCAAGAGAACAATAGTCAGAGGTCGACGGGACAATCACCCCGGCTTCCAATAACTTATTGATGATTTCCA
>NQII01005092.1:43438-67554 GCA_002778355.1 Clitarchus hookeri | reverse complement strand
GGCATTTAAAGTGCAGATCGCGTACTGGAATGCTATCTGTAGAAAAGAATTTGTAGGGGAATACGTTACATTTCCCTATTCTTGGACTGATGAGGTTGCTAAACACCTTTTGCAATAGCTCTAATTGACTCCGAAAGAGTTCGGAAGAACCAATAGTGTTGTCATGCAAAGATGAAAATATTTCAGGAAACACGTTGACCTAAAGTGCAATCTGGATGTTCGGAGCAAAGCCAAAAGATAGGTAGTACTCATCTAGTTTAACCGACGCCCTCGCTTTTCCTAGAACACTCTAGGTCCAAAATTACGTCATGATTAAGGCCTGCAAACACCCGAAAGGGAAACGTACAAGAAAATCTGCCAATTTTGAAGTACAAGGGCACAATCACATTGCTGGTAATGACATTGCCATTTGATGCGCACAAACGCTTCTCGGCCGAGCATTTCACACGTCTTTTAGAAATAATTTTTAAGTCCAAGAGCAGTTTCAAAAAGTTGTTACTCATAACACAATGTGTGGCCCCGGTGTCGACTTAAGCCAAAAAATTATTCTCGCCACAAGCCATTAAAACGGAACACTTCCATACGGTGCGTGGTAACTTTATTTTTACCCGACTGGAAAAACCATGCTTAATTCCAGTCAGAACCCCTTTCCCCTACGCAAGTGACCAATCTCACCAAATCTGAAACATTTTATCTCTGACTCAGCATGCCTATCCTGCTTACATTCCCTAGAAACATGACCTTGGACAGCACAATTACTACACTGCACAACACCGCGCTGCTAGACATCCTGTATAGTAGACTCTCGTCCGTACGACACGGAGTCATCATCACGACCTGCTTGCACAGTCGGTGGAAAACTAGCATCAACAAGACAATCCTGCACTTCGACAGCCAGTTGACGTAACTCACGAAAATTCTGGGGGGTAGAAACCAATGTACAGTGCACACAGACAATCTAATATTATGTTGACCAATTCTTGTTCACTCATTTGCAAACACAAAGAATCGTAATAGTCACAGATTGAATCAACAAACTCGTACATAGGTTCACCCGGTCTTTGATATCCATACACAAGATCGCATTCACAATTGCGTTTCATGCGAGGAGGAAACACGGCTTCTATCAACCTGCGCTTAAAACCTGCAAATATGCCTCCATCAGGTGACGTGATTTCTTCACGGAGAAACTGAGATATCAACCCCTCACACTTTATGGCAAAGGATTTTAAAAGAGCTTCTTCAGGGCAAAGACATAAACTTAATACTTTAATCACTGCTATGAAAAAGTGAAAAATGCTAACGGGATCCAAGGATGTTAAAAGAGTAATGCTCTGGATCAATAATAGGGACAATGCATCAACTTTAGAATGATGGTTGGTGACACTCACCCGGACAGCACGCTGATGCCGCAAGTCCATCGCGGCCCGACGCAACTCAGCAGCAGTCACGGACTCGTCAGCTTCCAACCCGATGTCACCCAAAAAGGCCAGCAATTTTTCTTTCTTAAATGTATACAGGAAAACCACCTTGGCCAATACATGCAAGCAACAAACAAAACAAAGCAGACGTGAGAAAAGACGTGAAGCAGAACCGCGCATATATTATTTGTGACAATTCACAAATAACCAGAAGACACCGAACAAGGTTTGAACACTATTTATTTTAAATAGATACAATTTTCTGAATGACTAGCAATTATTNACCAGAAGACACCGAACAAGGTTTGAACACTATTTATTTTAAATAGATACAATTTTCTGAATGACTAGCAATTATTTAAAAAAAACAAGTAAAATTCACAGTTGTTAATGAGTATTGATTACAATAAATAACCGTTTAATAAGCAAGGATAAGAATCTAATAAAAGACGCATCTAGCTTGGAGCACCAAAGGAAAAACACTTGCAATATAGAAAATATACCTTAACTCCATTTCAACATGAAGTTAAATTACAATTATCCAAAACTTTACTTTACCAAAACAACTTGAAACAGGTACATTCTTTCTCAAATCTAGAGTATTGCTTAGCACCCGTCTGATTATATAAAAAACCACAGAAAGGAGGGCAGCAAAGGTTTGCCCATCAAAACCTCCGTTTCTATAAAACTATTTAAAACAATTACGGTGGGAGGCGGTCATGTTGGACCTGTCAAAGCTCCAACTGATAAAAATTATCACAATAAACAAGACGGCATACAATTGAAAATAATTACGCCCTAAAACGATGCAGTTGTGGAAACAGTAAGAGCAACAAACATTTAAATGAACTTGGGCGGCGGAGAAAGGATGATCACGACACGTTAAAAAAAGGACACAGCAACGCCACACCATTGTTAAGCCGAAACAGCACTTGGAAGGGCGGCCAAAATGAAAATTTAGAAACTGAATGGCACTACTGCACACCCAAGGTACTACACAATCATGCAACACAAATTACATAACATTTNACAATCATGCAACACAAATTACATAACATTTTAAAAACCCTACCGCAAACTTAAACGTTTTCCACGACTGACCGATTTATGTGCCCCAGCGCTCTCGGCGGGACTAGTACAACTGTCAGCTCAATAACATCATTGCGGTGTTGACTGCAGCTACNATGTGCCCCAGCGCTCTCGGCGGGACTAGTAGAACTGTCAGCTCAATAACATCATTGCGGTGTTGACTGCAGCTACGTCATGCAGTGCAGAACGAAGATTACGTAGCAGTCGGGCGGCATAAGGCATAAGACAAAGCAGACTGAGCCGAAGCGTGCAAGATCTTAAAGAAACAAACACGGCCTATTAGAATTTTAAGACGCACGCATGGAAAAAGGGGGGATGAAGGGAGGGAGAGCAGGGAGGAGCAAAGAGCACATCACACCGCAGAAGTAGGTGGCGCTAATAAACTTACTGCGACGGCGCTAACGTTGCACGTTTACTAAATTTAGGGAGCAGCAGTTTATACCGCTAGTTCTTATGCCAATGATGTATTGTATGTATAGCAACATAGGATATAAGAATATAAAGTAAAAATGACAGAAAACAGTATGGTATGCATAAACTCAAACACATATACTGTATTTATCCACCTATCTTACACATCTGTATTTAAACTTCCAAAACAGCGTATCTTACGCATAATAGTGTTTCGACATGCGACTGCAAGATGAAGATGGGTAGCTACAGCCACTCAGTGGAAACTTTGTTCATCTCTTCATGTTGTTTTATGTGCACCATTGCCAAACAGTCAGATGTATAGGAGACAAGAAGCCTGTGCTTCACTTCATGTTTCCTGGAATCACCGTTTTGCCACCCTCCGACTACTGCTCTCTGCTGTAGACGTGGCAACATTCCTCCCTCTCCGCGACTCCCAAGCACGCACACACCTACCAAAAGAGAAAGAAAAACGTTTTGACTCTCTAACTTTGTCAAGAAATATGAAAGGCAGAGGGAAAGAAGGAATTGGCAGGTCGGTCAGTAAGAGGTTGTGTTCGAACACGAAGGTGAAGAGTTGAAGGGAGGGGAGGGATGGAGATGTATCATCTTAAGATGGGGTCGCAGAGCTGGGCCGTTTCTACGCTAGAAGGCTGTCACGGTGGCACAGCCTCGTGGTGCTCGGCGAAGTGAAAGCGCGGAGTCGGAGCTTCCACCACCACCTGCTTACCGCAGTGAATAGAAGAATGGGCCGCCATTCACAGTGACCAACCATATCCATGGGGTGAGGGAGAGGGCAGGGGCACAGACCTGTCCACATGGTACCAATGTTTGGGCAATTTACAGCCACAAAGCCACCAGCAGATGAAAGAAGGAAAGAACCAATCATACCATAGTCAGTTCAAAACATAAAAAAGTTTGCCAGACTATCATTTAAAGGTTGTTCACGATAAAGAGAGCACTTCTGAAATCAATCTTGGCAAAAAGTCACTGCTCATACCTGCATATATTTTTACGAGCACACTGAGTGACATGCGCCCAGTGTTGTTAATNTTGGCAAAAAGTCACTGCTCATACCTGCATATATTTTTACGAGCACACTGAGTGACATGCGCCCAGTGTTGTTAATGATGGAGAGAAAATAGTTCCATATATTAGCATTGAATAAAAAGTGATACGTAACCTATTGTGATAACTCAAATTATTTCTTTCAATTCCTGTTTTTTCAATGCATTCAAAAGTAAAAATGAACACATTTGTAAAATATTTACTTTCTAATAATTTTACATATTGACTTTGACAGATGCATGAATAAAGTGACGAGGCCCGCGCCAATGTTAATTTTACATAAGGCGGAAGAATACACAATGCGCATGCAAGTAGGTCTGAAGCAGAACTTTCACAAGTGCTCAGTTTACCGTAAACAACCTATAAAAGATTTGAATAATAATTCTACTTTTACCAACAACTTCAGAGCCACTATGAGAAAATATCAATGGCATATAATGATAATGTCATTCCAATTGTTTTGATAATTCACAACTAGTGTCTACCAATGAAGTAATTAACTGGCAGAACCACTTGAAATGATTGCACGCGATAGCCAGAGCAGTGCGGGGACAAGAGCCAGCCATCTCTCCTGCACGGCCGGGACTCATGTTTGGTACCCTGGCCATAGGGATCGTCCGCAGGGGTCGAATACAGCTGCCTCCCCAACGCAGGTGTGCAGGGAGCAAGGACTCGGGCCACGCATGCATGCGGCTGCAGAGTAATGTTTTTCATTTGCTGGTACTGTAGTTAACAAATTTGCAAGCTAAATAAACTTTGTAATATATTCAGCGACTCCAACTCATCATGCTAGACTCCATGTTGCAGGAAAGAGACAATTATACACGACTGGACTTTTTAAAAGATCCAGCACCACATACATACAACACTCACACTCCACATAAATCAAATTTACCAGTATTTTGTAAATAATTTATTCAAAAAATTTGTTGTAACAAATAAAAAAAAACTGATATAGAAAATAGTTTAGGAACTGGATCACAAATAATATCATTTTACATATCTTCACAAAAAATACATACATGAAAATCCAACATAAATAATTAACAAATAATTTCTGGAAGACAAAAAATGTTGTTACACAGATTCCCAAAATAAACTTTAAAAATGCATTGAAATTAGGGATGGGTCGGTTCGGTTCGGTTCCAATTTATACCGGTTCTTGAGGTTTGACTGGAACCAGTTTTAAGTTAACAACTACTCAGTTCTCGTTTCTACACTGTAATGGAAAAACTCTGTCATTACAAAAATAACTACCGTATTTACTCGCGGATAGCGCGCCCTTTTTTCCCAAAACAAAGGAAAAACTTTCTGGGGTGCGAGCTACACAAGAAGAAAAAAAAGGAGTGGTAGTCGTAAACTGTTAGGTGATGTTTAGGAGGAAGTGTAGGGGAAAAGTCTGTTATCTCATGTCTCACTCTTACATCATCACTCTTCTCCCTTCTCTCTCTTTATCGCTCAGCCCTCTCCAGTAAGGTACACTGCTAGCCGATCGATACATTCCTCCAAACCTTCTTTGTTTCCAAATTCCAAAAGGTGGGGGGAGGGAGAGAAAGGAAGAAGCAACGTTTTTGAGAGGTGTCACATTCCAGCATGGCAAAAAAAAAAAAAAAAACAAGGCAGCCAGCCACCCACCGCAGTTGTTGATGTTCTTTTAATTAAAGACCGTGGGTTACCGCTATCGTACAGCACGCCACAATGTTTTGGCTTTTAGCGCCACCAATTACTTAATTAAAGTATTTTCCAAACATATCAAAATCACCACATACTAATGTAAAAAGGAATAATGTCACATATTTACTAACCTTAAATAAATTTAATACAAGTTTATCTGTATACATTAAATTTTATCTTCACACTTTGTTATTGTTCAATTCTTCCATAGTTTAAATAAAACATTTAATTAATTTTACCTTTATTGGTTTAATGAAGTTACAACCAAAATGCAAGTATTTAAAATAGAACCGAATACCGGAACCAATATTTAAATGGTAGAATCGGTACCGGAACCAATATTTTTTGTCATTCGACCCATCCCTAATTGAAATGTTTTCATCCCTTACAGTGCTAACTTAAAAAAAAAATTATAATTATTATAGGAGAGAGAATTTGTAACAATTAACTGTGAATAGACTATGGTGCTTTTTGATCACAGTATGACTACAGCCAAGTTCTAAGATCTACTTTCATATAAATAACAAGTGTGCTTAACAGAACATTAACACAAGCATCAACAATGTCTATATAACATGCATTCATCTTTAATGAGATCACGTATGTAATTTTATCACTACTATTCTATTGCACCGTATTTGGAGTATAACTTCTAATATAAACAATTAAAACTTGGTTTCATCCAATTTACTTCTGCTGTGTAGTTTCCTACCAATACAACGAATATTTTGCTGTTGCTATCAGGAAACACATTCCTGCAACATTTCACAACCCTGCCAAATATTGCATGCCACTTTTACACATCTTTTCTCTATATTTTTTAATGGAGCAAAATTTTTAAGCATACATCAGTGTGTCAATATTTAGTTTACAGAATGACTCGTAAGTGCACTCTCTCAACTGACACTGAACACCGAAACCTAATCTCGCATTGTAGTCGCTGCAAAGTACACGTTTCCTTCTTCAAATGTTGCAACAAGGAAAGATTTAACAGCCGTCACAATTATGCTTATTTATATTTCTTCTCACAACTTCAGGTCAGGCTGGCATCCACAGATGCCAGCCTGACCTGACAATTAGCACAACTTTACTCCCATTAAAAATTATCTCTCTTCTCTTCTGTAATTNCACAGATGCCAGCCTGACCTGACAATTAGCACAACTTTACTCCCATTAAAAATTATCTCTCTTCTCTTCTGTAATTCCATAGCAAGTTGCCTTTTCGATAACAACACAATACTTTATACTGACATCGCCAAGACAGACTCATTAACAAAAGACAAGGAACTGTATAGCTTTTAAAATTTTCAGTAGTAAAAAAAAAAGTAAAGCAAAATAAGTGATGTGTTTCTTAAAACGATTTGTACCAAATGTAGCTTTAATTAATTTTANTAAAAAAAAAGTAAAGCAAAATAAGTGATGTGTTTCTTAAAACGATTTGTACCAAATGTAGCTTTAATTAATTTTAAAGGTGAATGATATAATAAAGTATCATTTCTGTAAACAATCAGCACTGCTGATGAGAGAACCAAATTATTAGATCAAAGGAAGTTTAAAACACTAGCCTTTCTACCATGCATCCAAGGCCATAACTAAACTACTACTTACCGACCATAGCCACTTAGGGCCTGGTGCATAGCCAATTTGTATTCAAGTTGGATTACGACCTCATTCTTAAAATACGGACTTATGAAAAGTAAACAAATGATTGCACATAAGTTGTTATATGTTTGGGCGGCTCTAAACAATGTTTTAAAGCAGATGAGGGTGAAATTAAGTGTATATGGGGCACTGCTGGAATGCAAGGTCAATAGAAGATGTATCCCCCTCCCCTCTCACAAACTGTCAACCAGCAGCATCGTCTGGCACGATTGCTACATGTGAAAATCTAGGAGCGAACCCACCGAGAACTGAACCTGATTTACCTTGGTGGGACGCAAGCACTAGCCGCGGTGCCAACTACGGCACCTCACAAATTGTTAAATTTAACATAAAAGTTATACTTTAATTTTAATGTACAGGATAGAACAAAAGGGCGTTTACAACATTTGGGGAATGATAGAAGAGATCAAGATGAACAACATATGTATCTATCAGAAGTCATGTACTTTGACCATTTTGCCGTTAGGGTGGGTCACAGCTCTACATCCTAAGTACCATTTCCATGAAAGGAGAGTTGACATGTTGCACTTTAAGACGTTGCTGAAATTACTTGCCACTGACTTCAGCACAGCGGTGGCATCTGCGTACGTTCAAAGATTTCAGGTGTTTCCGAGATGACCATTGCAGCTACAGCAACACGGGCAACCAAATCCTCGGCGGTATCTACGAAGGTTGCGTAAACGAGATGTTTCATCTCCCCCCACAGAAAGAAATCCATCGTAATGAGATCGGAAGATCGAGGTGGCCAAGGTACAGGCCCACCATTGCCAATCCAATGATTGTGAAACTTTTGATTCAAAGCAGTTCCTGCATTGAGGTCATGTGGAAGAGCACAGTCACGCCATACTTGTTGCCCCACTGCCAGTGGATCATTCTCCAGAAGCTGTGGTAAGATGTCACGTACAAACACATGGTACTTGTCACCAGATGGTCGGCTACAATGCCAGCCCACACACCGACAGCAAATCTGTGCTAATAATGGTGCACAACAGTATCCTTCGGATTATCCCAATCCCACCAATGGCTGTTGTATTGTAGCTGTTGAAAATACCTCCCTTATGAACGGGGCCTCATCCATTAACAAAACACACATTGGGAAGGCATGATTAGTTAATGTTTGCTGACAAAACCATTGCACAAATTGTATGTGATGGNGCTAATGTTTGCTGACAAAACCATTGCACAAACTGTGTGTGATGGAGAAAGTCATGAGGAGACAGGTCCTGAAGTAGAACATGCAGCACATGTATTGTTGAGTCGTCTGTCTACAGCATATGTGCTGGTATGTGGATCCTGCTGAAACTGTAGTATTACAGCCTCCTCCATTTGTACAGTACGCGGATGACCAATTTCCTGTCGTCGTACTTGCAGGGATCCTGTCTCACGAATGCACTCGTGCAGTCGTTGGAAGANTTGTGAAACTTTTGATTCAAAGCAGTTCCTGCATTGAGGTCATGTGGAAGAGCACAGTCACGCCATACTTGTTGCCTCACTGCCAGTGGATCATTCTCCAGAAGCTGTGGTAAGATGTCACGTACAAACACATGGTAATTGCCACCACACGGTCGGTCTGGAAAAACTTACGGCTGANATTGAGGTCATGTGGAAGAGCACAGTCACGCCATACTTGTTGCCTCACTGCCAGTGGATCATTCTCCAGAAGCTGTGGT
The DNA here is from genome assembly GCA_002778355.1 of Clitarchus hookeri. Classification (NCBI taxonomy): domain Eukaryota; kingdom Metazoa; phylum Arthropoda; class Insecta; order Phasmatodea; family Phasmatidae; genus Clitarchus; species Clitarchus hookeri. Next base: position 58,559 of record NQII01005092.1, on the reverse strand, counting down.
AAGATGTCACGTACAAACACATGGTAATTGCCACCACACGGTCGGTCTGGAAAAACTTACGGCTGAACCAGATGGTCGGCTACAATGCCAGCCCACACACCGACAGCAAATCTGTGCTAATAATGGTGCACAACAGTATCCTTCGGATTATCCCAATCCCACCAATGGCTGTTGTATTGTAGCTGTTGAAAATACCTCCCTTATGAACGGGGCCTCATCCATTAACAAAACACACATTGGGAAGGCATGATTAGTTAATGTTTGCTGACAAAACCATTGCACAAATTGTATGTGATGGAGAAAGTCATGAGGAGACAGGTCCTGAAGTAGAACATGCAGCACGTGTATTCTTGAGTCGTCTGTCTACAGCATATGTGCTGGTATGTGGATCCTGCTGAAACTGTAGTATTACAGCCTCCTCCATTTGTACAGTATGCGGATGACCAATTTCCTGTCGTCGTACTTGCAGGGATCCTGTCTCACGAATGCACTCGTGCAGTCGTTGGAAGAAGACGAGAGACTGCAACCGTCTAATTGGAAAGTGTTCGGCATTCAGGCGCCTTGGAGCACGGCTATTGCATCGAGTATCCCCATACAACAGTTGCACGTCCGCCAACTCAGGCAACGTGAAATTCTCTATTCAAAACCTATCAGAAATGGCAATGTTACTGTATGGACTGTGCAGTAATCACTACGAATTCTCCAGAGTTGTGACACAATGAACATGGCATGCACAGTACAGTACGACATGAAAGCTTAATTGTGACAGACTTAACGCATAATGTCTCAGAGGATGATCGCTCCTAGACCCCTGAACCCATATACCTTATTTGGCAAAACAGTCCAAGTACATGACTTTCGGTACATACAAATTTGTTTCACCTTGACCTCTTCTATCATTGCCCAAACATTGTAAACAAACTTTTGTTTCATCCTGTATACAAGTATGGATACAGGCCATTGTTTAGTGTGTCGACGGCTGCACTTCCGGCAGACTGTTCGATCATACAACTCTGGTCAAGGCTGCAGATTTGCAAGAAAGGCCACTTATTGTCTTAAGGATCTCCAGTTTTCCTTTCAATGCAAACAATTGCATGCATGCTGTTTTTGTAGTGTTACATGCGATAGCCATGTTTAAATAACTGGGCAGTCCAAGAGATTCAAGGAGAAAGGAGAACACTACGCAACAAGGAAGCAACAGCTACAATGTGCTGGAGGCATGTGGAGAAAGAGAATGTCTATGAGAGATTACTCCTTCAATCTTCAGCTTCCAAGGACAGAAGGCATGACTTAAAATATCATTGCAATATAGTTATTTTGCAGAACTCTTCAAGCTGTTAGTTTCACAGACAACGACAGCTAAAGCCTTGCTTGAGGGATTTCCTTAAGAGGTACAAGTGTTCTGTGCAGTCAATTAACTATTACTGCATGCAATAAAGGCAACTCTCAGTTAAGTGTATTTCGCACAGTCTTTAAGCAAGTTACTGTCTACTTTATGCTTCCCACGGCATAATTTACATTCTCTCAGGTGAAACATTAATGAACGCAGTGTATTGTTATTCCCAATTGGGAACTGCAGTATTTGCTTCTTCCCAATCTGCACGCTTAAAGTGAAGTGGCCAGTCACAGATTCAAGTTGTGATCCTAAATTCGCATGCAGCAGTTTGGATTTGCTCAGTTATTCACAAGTTATGCAGATTGTGAGAGGGTAGAGAAGCAATGTCAATGTCATGTGACTATCTTGTTTCTCCTCACAGCTGATTTCTTTAGATACTTTGTAAATCTGTAACTGTTCTGGTTCATAGATCTTTGCTTGGTCTCCAATGTTTAGAATATGTACCTTAGCATGCCTTCTTAATGTTCACTGCTTTTTGTTTCCATTCGCATAAGTGCCGGCCAGTTGTTTCAACGTATTTTTTACCCTCCACACCCAACATTCCTGACCCTCCTTCTATCTCTGTACCTCACCTCAATCAATGCCAAGACTCGTTTCTGCAGCTGTCAGAGTAACGACTGTACACGCACACTCCGTCTGTACTTCCGACCTCCTCGCACGCCACCAACCACCCTGCCACTTCTGCTGCATCACGGCGTGTGAAATGTCTGCAGCTAACTACCGTCTAGGGTGACACAATGCAGTGATATAATTATAGTTGTGCCATGGTAAAATTCCAGTAGTATAAAATAGTGGAGTGAAGTTTAATTAAAAAGTAAGTTAAATTCTTAAAATAACATTTATGTTGGAGTTTCTTATTTACTGTAACTTTATCATAATTTAAAAGAGCAGCTGAGTTGAATTTATATTTTTACTTCTACTCCAATATGGAAAATATTTTGAGGTATGTATACTGACCATATTTTAAGATATGCAAGACAATGCAGGTCAATAAAATTAAAATTGTGTGTCCAAACAAAAAAAAAAATCTGAAATGAATGCTGGGTCACCAAAGTCTCATTTGCTTTCTTAATGGTCATTTATGTAGAAGCCCGAGGAGATATTGTTATAAAATAAATCTTTTGCTTCCTACATCCCTTGACTACACAACTGCTTAGCCATTTGCGACAATTCACCCAGAGCACTTTATGGTGAAATACGTAAATCATATGCATTATTCTCATGGGAAAACATAAATTTTTTAATTTCTAGGGAAATAACCTAACTTAACAGGACCTCCTGTACATCATTATATAACTGCCAACTTGTACAATTTTTTCATATCTTGTACAATTTTACGAAATACATAAATTTTAATACAATTTTGAGATTTTTTTCATCTAAACTAATTTGTAATAAGCAATGATTTAATCAGATTATAGGCAATGACTGTGACACGCGGTGTTTGGAATGCTGGCTGTGCTGTAGTCAACATTTGGCTTTTTTTCCTTGCCCACCATACTGGGCACGTGCATGTGTGTTCAACTGTGATTGGATGTTCGTCCGTGGTTTTGCACAACTTTTAAAGTGTTTTTAATAATAGTAAGTCATATTTTTTTTTAGAGAAATAGACCTTGAAGATGTGCTTTTGTTACAATCTCAGTAGACTCCAAATTTTATTGTTTATTTCAAATAAGATGGCAAAAGCAAAAACTAAGGTTCACAAGCAAGTGTTTCAGCAGATTACTATACAAGATTCCCTTCAGTAGTTTATTCTCCAAAAGGTGAGAATCATGCAAAACGCACAGTGTGTAAGTGTTATTTAAACATTGCATGTGGTGGAAGAAGTGATTTCAAAATTCATTAAGTTCAATGAAGCAGAAGAACAATAAAGTGTCTCAAGCCCAAGCCTGATAAAAATATTTGTCAATATGCAAAGTGATAAATTTAGTCCAATTAGGGTTGAATGTTACTCTACTACATTCACAAGTGAACATAATTTACCAGCTCCAGTAGCAGATAGTACAGACTATGGCTTTGCTTTGGTTGGTAGTCTGCTACCATGATCTGCTACCATGATTACTGCTACCAAAAGGAAATAAAGTATTGTAAAAATATGCGTGCTGGATACAAAAGGCCAGCAGTAATCAACGAATGATGAGAATAAAGTCATTAATAGTTATAATATGATCCAGAGGGGAGTAAAGCAAATAATTCCAAGAGTTGAACTTATATTTAACTTTTATATATTTTAAATAAAAAACAGTAAACATTATATTTTTTGCTGGCATAAGAAAGTGAATATGAATGACATGATGAAAATTTGTATAATAGCAGAAAGAAAAAAAAGAGAGGCCCCTTACAAATAAAATTTATTGTATATGCACATTTAAATGCCATGACATTAATCTTTTACTAAATCATAAAACATTAATTAGGCCAAGTATAAGTTGAACAAATTTTTCCTTTTCAAATTTGATAGTTCTTTTTTTTTGTAAATTGTTCACAAACGGTTGAAAATTCAAACTGTGGAAAGTTCACAAACTGTGGGCTCAATCAAAATTAAAATTAAGTGGAGATGGTCGGCGGAGAAATGAAAGTAGAAAATGCCATGGCCGTTCTTCGGAGAACGTGACAGGGGTTACGAGTACCACGTCACAGTTACCAGGCTAGACTGCAAAGCTGTAGTCTTCCCATACTACAGGTCGGTACGCACTGGTACTCAGATAACAGTGATATAATGGAGATTGAAAACTACATTACCGTAGCCTAACAACACTAAACTATATTGTAGCACATCGAAACTACATGATGAGAAGTAAAATGAACTCCCACAAAACTACATCTTGATTAAAAGTGAAGCCTGGAGTTGCACATCGTCAAGTCAGAAGTTCACAGCTAGCCAGTGGGATGAAGAACGTGCGGTCGATACACGGTGAGCGCTCGATACAAGCACGCGGCTGAGCTTCAGTAGTTGCCGCTAGATGGCATGAGCTTACCCAAACGGCAGATTTCGATGCCTTTCACACATAGCAACAGCGTGAAAAGAGATGACGCGAGGTGAAAAACTACCGCACCTGAATTACATGGCAAAAGAAAAACAAGACTTGCATAAAAAGTGGAGATGCAGCGCCGTGATTAACTACTGCGTCAGCACGCTGCCTTTTATTGCCCGCGGGGCAAAGGACTCCTGGAAGCGACTGCAACACAAACAATATGCGGCATGTTAAGATACAAATCCAGAAAGAAAATGAATGTGCAGTTAAACTGCCCGGAAATGCATTGATAAACTGGCTGAGGCATATTTTGTGAGGCTGCGAGGCCAGAATCACGTGAATGTAAGAAGGCCCTCAATAAGTGAAAATTAATGTAATTCACAGAAATAATTATCTCTCTCAAAATCAATAAATCTAAATGAAATCCTACTAATATTATAAATGCGAAAGACTGTGTGTGTGTGAATGTTTGTTACCACTCAACTGCATAACGGCTGAACGGATTTTTAAGGAAATTTGGTACGTAGGTACTTTAGGTCCTGGAATAGGACATAGGATACTTTTTATCCCGGAAAAATGTAAGGTTCCTGTGGAATAACAACAAAACGTAATACGGCAATGCTTGGGAAAGTGACAAATATTTTTTCCCTCTGGTGTCAGAGTTTATCAGGCCGCCCAAGAACCTCTGAAATGGCTTAACGACTGCTATCAATCGATAACAACCGGGACCGAATATTTAACATGCTCTCCGAAGCCCGGAAGCGCTCAGATGTTATGCCACTAAACGGTCACCCATCCAAATGTGTGCCGCTGGGAACGTTGCTTAACTTTGGTGATTGATTAAGATCCCTCAGCCTAGCGTAAAAAGTAGTACCTAGGTACACTTATTTCTAAAGCTACAACTTGATGAAACTCACATTTTGATTTTCATAAATCGAAAGCGGAAATGTGGTAACTACGCAATAGTTGCACAGATACACTCCAAAAACAATACCCTACTTCTTGGCTTTCTGATAAAAAATATTTCCTTCCTTTTGGGTTGCCGTAATCAGTTAAAAACCCAGGTCAACATAGTATAATTTTATAATTCTGTTTCACATAAATTAATTGTCTTTTCCCAATTTATTTATTAGTGCAACACTGTTAAACTCAATTGTACCCGGGCGCTAGTAAAATAATATCCCAATTGAAATTAAGCTGATATAATGAATTTGTTCAACACAAAAAACGACAGACAGGAAAAATTGTTAAAACAAAATTTTTTAAACGGTACAAGACACCCGTTTTATAAAGTTTTTCCGAAACTTGAATAGGCTACACATTACGCTTGCAGATGCATGAAAACGACAGCCATTGAGGGCAGTTTCATTTTCTGTGGCAATCAGTGAAAGAAATGACAATACAAAACTATACCCTATGGTCCTTACTTATCACAGAGCAGACTATTCGGCAGCGAATAGCATCTTGCTGTCAGTGACATTGGTACAACAGCTAAAACAATAACAATATTAATAATTTCCAACTTGCAATTGGGCTATCGCCCGGTGGCAAGCGCTTACTTCCCTTCTCCGGTCCCTTCCTAAGTTGTGCAACGCCATTCATCATCACCAACTCCTCCCCCTCTTGCAACACATCACACTCCCTCACAGTTCCTACCGGCAGTGCTGAAAGCCACAATACCTTTTCCTGTTTAAAAATTTAAAAATTTAACATATTATTCAGTGATCGGAAAGAGAATTTCTTGGCAGAAAGTGCTAAGTTACATTGGAAACTCAAATATATTTCTGTAACTATACATAAAAGCTTTATAAACTAGATATATAAATCTGTTATCCTTTATCAATATTTGGCAAGGTGGTAAATATCAGAACACAAACATTACTTACCCAGTAATATACAACCTTTTTAACATTTACAGCACCCTAGCTGTTGAATAATATAAAGTAAAACTGGTAACTATTTTAAATCACACAGAAGATACTCTTATCTCCATACAAAGTAAATAAGTGGCTGTTCTGGAAAGACAGCCAGCCAGAGTTCAGCAATGATCGGCATCACTTATTCTCAATGTTTGAACCACGTTGGCCGACAATCTTCATTGCACACTCAAATCACTATTGCACCAAGGGCACAAATACACTCTACTGTTGATGACCACTAGAGCATGATTTTTACATGGTTCACTTTCAGTACAGCAATCTCCACATTGTGTCAGATGCAGAGAGAGAGAGAGAGAGAGCCAAGCAAGTGCAGATACATGCCAATGTATTGCTATGTTGTACATCTTGTTCACACAACACAATACTCCTGACTGATCACCACACTTCCACAAAGAACTCAGATTAAAAACTGCATTGCATGCTACCAAACTGCATATGTTCAACATTCAATAAAATTATTCAAGAAAATACGTTTTAAATAAATATTAACTGCTAAAACATATAAAAAATTCGAAAATATTTAATGATTTAATATTATGAATATAATATTTGTAAAATTATTCTCACAAAAAATATCAGGTGTACAACTTTGCTTCCGCCGTTTTTCGATCGATGGGTGCAGCGGTAAGTGCTGGTGGAAATATGTATATCAATAACGTCACACAGTAAGCTTGGACATCTGTCAACATAACGATATCACCACATTAGTGAATTTGTGTTTGCATCATAAATTTATTCTCGAGCGAAGATGTCAGTTTGCGAGCCAAATGCTTGGCATGTGCGGGAATTGTTGATTTTTTGCTTCCATTTCAAGAAAACGTACGGTGAGGCTGCTCTTAGTGAATGAACGTGTCGTGAGTGGTTTCAACGCTTTAAGAGTGGTGATTTTGACGTCTAGGACCGGCATGGCGGTGGAAGAGAGAAATGTTTCGAAGATTCCGAAATGGAGGCATTACTTGATGAAGACTCGTGCCAAACGCAAGAAGAATTGGCAGAATCATTGGGAGTGACGCAACAAGCCATTTCAAAACGCCTCAAAGCCATGGGAATGATTCAGAAGCAAGGAAATTGGGTTCCGTACGAGTTGCAACCGAGAGATGTTGAACGGCGTTTCTTTGCTTGTGAACAGCTGCTTCAAAGACAGAATCGGAAGGGGTTTCAACATCGCATTGTGACCGGCGACGAACAATGGGTCCACTACGATAATCCCAAGCGCAGAAAACCATGGGGAATGCCCGGACATGCCTCCACGTCGACGGCCAGACCGAATATGCACGGCGCCAAGGTCACCTCGGTGTGGTATCTTATGAGCTGTTGAAACCGAGTGAAACCATCACAGGGGATCGGTATCGAACGCAATTGATGCGTTTGAGCCGAGCTTTGAAGGAGAAACGGCCACAGTACAAAGAGAGACACGACAAAGTTATCCTCCAGCATGACAATGCTCGGCCACATGTCGCAAGACCGGTCAAGACATACGTGGCAACGCTGAAATGGGAGGTCTTACCCCACCCGCCGTACTCTCCAGACGTTGCTCCTTCCGACTACCATTTGTTTTCATCAATGGCACACGGCCTGGCAGATCAGCATTTCCGCTCATATGAAGAAGTCAAAAAATGGATTGATTCGTGGGTCGCCTCAAAAGACGAATCGTTTTTTCGAGATGGTATCCGANGGCAACGCTGACATGGGAGGTCTTACCCCACCCGCCGTACTCTCCAGACGTTGCTCCTTCTGACTACCATTTGTTTTTCATCAATGGCACACGGCCTGGCAGATCAGCATTTCCGCTCGTATGAAGAAGTCAAAAAATGGATTGATTCGTGGGTCGCCTCAAAAGACGAATCGTTTTTTCGAGATGGTATCCGAAAATTGCCAGAAAGATGGGACAAAGTAGTGGCTAGCGACGGACAGTACATTTAATCATAAATATGTAATCACGTTTTAACAATAAAGCCTCAAATGTTGGGAAAAACCCGCGGAAGCAAGGTTATACACCTGACAGATTTCTTAAACTGCACTTGTACAGCCCGACAATGAACTACATAGCTTGTTCCACGAGGCAGGCTTGTCACTAAGCACACTAACGGCTGCTTGCAGTAAAGTGAGCATTTTTGAAAGACCTGCCGAGTTCCTTTTTTCAGCCCGTTGGTGGCGTATCTTTCAGCGCACCTATCAAAATAAAAATTGCCATATGACTTTCAGCTGGTGTTTACATCAGTTGGCTCATTTGCCCACTGCATACTCATTAAATAAACAACAAAAATTATATAATATTGTAATCAGCATAATAAACAAGTACATGTTAATTAGAGTAAGTAACACTGGTTTGTATATTCCGTATTGACTGGTGCTAACAATTATTTTTCTGTTTAGATATAAATTAATGACATTAATTGTGGTTAACTTCCGAGGTCATAAGAAAATATGTTTGGTTTATGTTGTCAACAGGATAGCAGAAGAGTTAAACATGATTCATTTTTCTGTTATGAAAACGACAAGACGTTTTGAATGTTCACCTTTAAAAAGTGTGAAAACGTTGAAATGCTCGCACATTATATGTACGTCATACTCTTAAGAAAGGCACACTTTGAGATAATATGGTGTATTTACTCTTTCATACAGAAGACAATGTGCCTTAAACAATAGTAAACAACGCAAGAATTATATTTAACAACATTTACGAGTAGAAATACAACGCATAAACACCTAACAAATAAATATTTTAAAACAAAACTATGCGAAAGCAAATGGTGGGCATTGCTATTTACAAGTAACAAAAGCAATTGTCATATCATCATAAAACTGAATAGATGAACAGAATTGATTAAGTTTTGACAGCATACTTCCATAGTAATAAAAGTCACTCAATACAAGATCCGTGAAAATGTATCCAGCCCACAACACTAACATTTGCTAAGTCTTACTACTTTGCTTATGAAAAAAATCACTTCTTGTTTGGAAAATTTTAATGCTTGCACTGATATGAACTCAACTTCACCAGAATACTAAAAACACAATGCGTAACTGATGACAATGTATTTCGTGAAGCTGCATCCGCACGTTTAATGCACAATCTAATTTTGGCCCCAAATTACATACCATCAAGGTTAGTCATGAAAACTAGTACGTACTTACTGTATGATATATCGGCTCTCACAAATCAAACCGTTTGCAATAATGTTATAATACTGTTTTAACATATTCTTAACGCTCAAAGAATGTTTCACGTGCAGTATTAAACATTTTCATAGCGTTATTGTTTTCAAAACAAGTGACACAGATGCCGAGGTATTTACTCGTAAACTGGGAATCGCACGCCACAAATACTAAACAAGACACACACATTTATTTAAGCTTTCAGAATTCCAACACATAACGCAAATATAACAAAACACACTCATCTGAAATTTTTTTCAAGTTCATTCTAGGTTTGCAATTTAACTGACAAACTCAATTTTCCAGGTCGGCTTGTTGTGTGAAATTCCATCAAGAATTTCTGGGACAAGAAACTACGTGGAAATACAGCAGAAAGCAATGACAAACAATGCCACTTCACTTAGAATACGTATAAAAATGTTTTAGTTATTACGTTAATTAATAATTTATTTTGGGAATTAACAAACATACTTAAAATCACATTGGTCATGAACTGCTATTTTGTTGACACACAAGCATGGAAGGGTTTGGGGGTTGGGGGTTGGGGGGCTAACTTGAACATTGTGTGAGCCAGATGATGATGTGAAAGAGTTAGAAACACAAATGTGTTAACAAATATGCCATATTTTATTCTATTTGCATACAACGAAAATATACTGAATTGTAGGTGACAAAAATGTTTAACTTAAATGACTATTAAGATGTTAAAACATTGAACTACTACTCATAGTTTGCTGCCAACTTAACTGTGAGTATTGCGGTTATTGCTTATGTCTAAATAAATGCAGTTACTAGCAGTGGTTTTTTTCATAGGTTGATTTCAAGAGTGCTCGCTTGATCACGAACCACCTTTAGTGTTATTTCTTAAGAATGGCAGCCTTCATTACCTCCTAGATGCATGTTGGCTGAACTCACATACACACCATGCTGAACAGGATGCACAACATAGTTCACACCATCACACCCTCAGATACTTATGCCCCAAAATTTAATAAAGATAATATCGCAGGGAATAATATTTATTACATATAATGTGCACTGTTCTGGGTTCTGTAAATACATTAATTTCTATTCTAAATTAAAATGTAAAAACATAACATTCACACATGTTTACCGTAAATAAAGATTATCTTCGTATGTAATAGCCATGAGGTTATGATGTACCTGCACCTTATAAAGCACGGTCATAAAAAAAAATTTTGATAATTTTATTAAAAAATTATTTGCATGCACTACCTGAGAAATTATGGTGACAGATAACATACAACTTCTTCACAGATTATAGGAAATATCATTTGTGTGTGCAGTTTATAGCATTTATTACATCTGTTAATTTTACACACCCCTGACATTGACCCAATGTTTACCGTACGAGAAAATCACTTTTTCTTATGAAATTGAGCACCTGCATCACACTACATGAAACTGTACTGGAATATTGACAAAACAAAACTTGGCCGAGCCTTTATCGTAAACGAACCGCAGACACAATACCACATAATACGCTCAACAGGCCTATGCAAACCAATATTTCCCAAATGGCTTACATAAGTGATGCTGCCCTTGCATTTGGTTGAACGTGTCACGCTGGAAGGTCACTTCCAACGTTACCGTGGAAAGTCGCAGCGGACCCCTCGAGTCAAGCTCGTGAGCCACGGATGGCCTGCGGGCAATAGTTTCCCCCCCCGGCTGATTTACACAGTCAACTGCACTTGTTGACACGTGTAACTGAAAAAAGGTTTCAAGTGAGCTCATTCAAAATTGCAGCCCTTCTCACTGAGTAGACAAGCAAACTTTTTGTGAGGCTGTGATTACCCTCCACATCACAAAGTAGGGGTGTGCGAAGCTTCACATCTTCGAGTGAAAAGTCAAAGATTTTCACCAAGTGTTTTGTCCACCGAAACCAGTATCAAAACCAGCAGCAAGTATCATTAATAAGGGTGTGCGGATGTTCGAAAATTCAAATAGTTGCAAATAGTAATTTACGAATTATTCACATTCGAACTTTGAATAACTAATGCGAAAATTGGGAATAATTTACATTCCCCTTGGAGTGGTTGTAGAGCTGTGCCAACCTTTTGAAAGTTCTCCCATGGAAGGAAGCATCCTGGAAAGGGAAACCTCAATGGAAAAGATGCTCAACTTACACCGGTTTTCAAACAAAGTTTGTAGTTCTTATCCCAAGCTCCACCCTGCTGAGATAATCTACCAGCTTGACATTGAGGAGGGTCGGTCAACCTGCAAGAGGAGGGAGAGAATGTTTTTACAGTCTCCAGCTTTCCTTTGTCTCTTTCTTTCTCTTTCTCTCTCTCTCTCTCTTGTTAGGCGAACAAGGCGTCATGCCCAACACACACCAGTGGAATACTGTTTAATAGGACGGAAACCGACCATAACATAACACAAATACAGTATGGATTTTCTGTCTCTAAAATTCATGTTTCTTTGCCTTTCTAATTTTGACATGTGCCGTGATGTCATAATTTATCACCTGAGGGAGTTAGACAGACGTATGTGCCACAGCTGATACGTCATTTTGGCAGAACTGCACACTTCCCTTGTGAGCAGTGAAAGTGGCTCAACTCTCTTGCTCTGAGGTCCTAATGCCACCACCATCCAGCAAGTTTACTATCTAGCCTCACCCGCTGATATCACTGTGCCCTGGTGGTGCCAAATGGGATTGGATATATGGAGTATGGTAGTTTTTATAAAGTTTGTAGGTATCTAAATGTATAATGATTACTTTCTTGCAGATTTTGATATTTCAATTTTTCAGCAGTACAAGATTAGGATATGTTTTATTCCATTGCTCAGTGTCTAGTAGGAATACATTTTCTTGGTAACAGTACAAATGAGTTGAATACACTTGAAAACTGTAGCCTACTATAAATTAATATGTATATTTTTAAATCCTTCGACTTTGATTTTTTTTTCGAAATTCTTTCGCATGATGCAAGCTTCGCTTGAACTTCGCTTTGCGTTTAAAAAACGACCTTCGCACATGCCTATTACAAAGCTGCCTTTTTGAAAAGTTTTTTTTTTTTTATTTTTACAATTGTACAGCATAGCTGGTGCAGTACAGTACCTACATTGCAAGATGTTCAAGTGACTACACTCGCACGCGCCTGCTCTCTGGTGATGAGCTGTGCAAAGTGAAACCTTACAGGCCTTGCTTGTGGTGCCAAACACCTCACTACTCTGAAATCAACAAGTATGTGTATACCCGTTTAGCTGTCAAGTCCATGTAAAAACCTGAAAAACAATGGCATAATTAACAACGCACAAAGTCCTGCCCCCGTCTCATATAACATATAAAAATAAGAACACAATAAATCATAATAAAATTAATGTACATAAAATTAAACATTATTTATAAAGTAATTAAAATTATCACTTAAAATATTTTATAAAAAAATTATGGCAATAACATGACTAGAATATATTGAAACATTTTTTCAATTCTAAAGACTGTAACCTGTCAATAAAATGACAACCTCTGATTGTGCCTAAAGCTTGTGCAGCAAATATACAGAGAAAAAAAAAAAGTTTTCAAAACAAATGTGTAGGACGAATACAATTTACAACTATATAAAAATATTCCACTCAATGAAACAGAAACTGTCCATATAATATACGTACCATATTTATCAGAATACACAACAATCTCAAAAATAAAACAAACACCATAATTTTACTATGGTCTACAGGAAGTCTATTTATTCACAAATTGCCTGGACATGTCATATATCAGGATTTGTAATCTTGACACTAGAATAAAAGTTTAACATGCCCAAATTCTTTGCAGCTAATAATATATAGGATACTAATACTAAAATCTATAGAAACAGCACTTTTCCTAGTTTTTAAAAAATATAAATCACATTCTGTTAATGTCTTTCAGATTTGGTTTGGAAGGTTTGTAATACAATGAAAAAAATTTCTCAAAGCAAAATAATTGGTCTAAAAATGTTTAGCATGCAAATAAAAGATGGCCCTTGATTTTTTGGCTGTGAAAATTTGAATAAAACGTAGTCTTATATTAGGGTGTATAAGGTTTATATATTATATTAATTATCATGTGCCATACAAAACCATAAGTAAATTTCACTTCATTAATAATTACTACATGCAGAGAGGAACCAGCAAGTAATTCAAGTTTGATCTGCCTTCACTGGCTGTGTTCCAGATAACCAGCACCTACTCTCGCACTCGCACTCCCTACCACAATTCCTGGCATACTCTTGTTTCCGAATGGTTCCGCACTCGCACTTGCTCTCGAAACATACCAGTGTTATTATCGTGTGTTGTTCAGTCAAGAAGAAGCTCAATTGTGTTTTCCTTCACCTGAAGTAACAAAACTCCTTTGTCATTGTCATTGTAGGCAATGCAGATCCAAATAAACAAACAATGTTCAGAGAGCATACGTGCACTCGCATGCTCGTACTCATTTAATACATGACGTGAGTGCAAGGGACAGAAAGTACAATTTCATAAAATTTTTAAATAATTAGGGAAATTAATGAAAATTAAAGGAGTATGGTGATTTGCTGGCCAGGCGTCATTAGAGAAAGAGAGGCTGAACAGGGATGTTGTATGGTGGTTTGCTATCAGTGCTGGCCAGGCGTCATTAGAGAAAGAGAGGCTGAACAGGGATGTTGTATGGTGGTTTGCTATCAGTGCTGGCCAGGCGTCATTAGAGAAAGAGAGGCTGAACAGGGATGTTGTATGGTGGTTTGCTATCAGTGCTGGCCAGGCGTCATTAGAGAAAGAGAGGCTGAACAGGGATGTTGTATGGTGGTTTGCTATCAGTGCTGGCCAGGCGTCATTAGAGAAAGAGAGGCTGAACAGGGATGTTGTATGGTGGTTTGCTATCAGTGCTGGCCAGGCGTCATTAGAGAAAGAGAGGCTGAACAGGGATGTTGTATGGTGATTGTCGCCTCCACCCCCTCGGCAGGCAGTTTTCTTCTTTTCTATGCCATTCACATCCAGGGTTGTCTCCTGTCGGACAAAGATATCCTGTTGGCAGAAACGTCGGTCACGGCAGCACAAGGGGAAGGGACACGCTTGATAACTGCCAGGCATTGGTAGGGGTGTGCGGTACAGAATACGGCAGGCGTGGGATTGATTCTCTTGTGGAAGATAGCAGTCACTGTGAGTCACCATTAATTTGTAACTTTCTTGCGCTGCTCCTCTTGTTTTCCTGCTTACAGACTTTATTTATGAAAGTTTTCACATCCGAAGACTAGTTTCCGTTTTCCACTTCCTTTACTGAATAATTTTTTTAAAACTCCCTGCTAAAATCTCGTAAAAGCAAGTTGCCGAGGATAGAGAATTCATCAGTTCGGTGTAGAGGCGGTGTGGTATGCGACGTGCGTGCCACTACCGCCATTATCACCCCCACACATCTTGATCTTGGTATCAGAGACCCTTAACCACAGATGCACAGACAGTTTTGTGCGCTCCATTTGATTTATATTTTTCATAACACAAACAAGGTATGGAACATGAGTTTGCCAGCACTTCTCTTGTCGCCGGCAACCACCCCCATATATCAGCGTGCATCCACGTTAAGTTTAGTCTGACCCATGTACCAGCAGCGTCGTTTAAGCTGCCTTATTTTGGTAAACTTCTGCGATGTAAATGCCATTTTCGAA
>NQII01005092.1:25864-43431 GCA_002778355.1 Clitarchus hookeri | reverse complement strand
GGGGGGGAGGTGTTAAAAAAGACATGTCCTAAGGAAAAACATATTGACCAAGTTTTTTTTTTCAGGTGATTTGAAAATATGTAATTAAAAGCAAAAAATTTTAGCCCCGAATATTTTGAATAATCATGGTTTACAATACAGGTAATATTAGTGTTTTGGAGATAATCGGGTTCATAACTGCAGTTTTAAGGAATAATTTTAAGAGAACATGCCTACTTTTTAAAATAGGCCTAATGTTTTATTTGTGAATAAATAGACAAGCCTGTTTTCTGTGAAAATGTTTCCCTGATTTCTTCAGTTTTGATAAAATCATTTTGGTATGATTTTTGCTACTTCTTTAAAAATTTCTTTGATTTTTAAAGTGTATTAAAATATTGCAAACGATAAAGTATGTGTAAAATTAGTTTTTATTCTACAAAATGTTAAACTGAAGTGCTTGATTTTATGTAAATACATTATTTTAATAGCTGAAATACGCCAATTTCATACAAAAATATTTATCAATGTATTTATTACATGTGTTGTGTGCATATAACATAGAGAAAGAGAAAGAGAGAAAGAGAGAGAGAGAGAGAGTTCACATGAATGTATAAAATAAAAGCAATGGCATGCATAATCAGCACAATTCCCACACAGAATATAAATCTACTTTTAAAAATGCAACCATAAAAAAAACTATTATGCAAATGACAGTTAAAATTTTTTGGAGTGTGCCACATTTCGCACCAGCCCAACAATTAGACCTCAGAAACTTAAGACCCTGCCACAATTGTGCAGATGCGTCTGTCAGAGTCATTCGACCATGCAAATTTCCGATCATGACAAGCCTTGTGTGCTACAATTGAGGTTGTCTGATGGATGCAGTTGGATAAACAGGTCACCATTTTTGTTTGTGTTGCCATGTTACCATTTGCTTGTTCTTTTGAAATTTATTCTTTCCATATTACACTACTTGTCATTGATATTACACAACAATGACCTTAGCCTCACTGCACCTCTTAGCAAACCGCCCATCTCTTCATTTTGACACAACCAAA
The DNA here is from genome assembly GCA_002778355.1 of Clitarchus hookeri. Lineage (NCBI taxonomy): Eukaryota > Metazoa > Arthropoda > Insecta > Phasmatodea > Phasmatidae > Clitarchus > Clitarchus hookeri. Next base: position 42,394 of record NQII01005092.1, on the reverse strand, counting down.
CAAATCAATTAACAGGTTCATGTACGCACCGTAAGTTTTTGCGTGCATTATCTCTTCTGCGTATAAATATTGGTCTTGGCGCTTAAGATGCGAGATGCTGACAATACAGTGTGTCCTGTCTGACCGCAGAAGAAGTTTAGCCGTCTGCAGTCGGCCAGTGCATCAGCTCACGTCTGCACCATCAGCATCTGATGTCGCAGGTCATGCGGAACAATCACATGCTGTTGTCGGCGCTAGTACGGTCAACTCGGACAGATCAGACAAACACATGCATCTGCACAACTGTGGCAGGGCCTTAAGAGACCCTGTCGCTTATGAAAACTGGTTAAATTTATTTACGGTGCTTCGCATACGTAATTTGTACGTAATAAGAACATGAAAAAAGATTCCACAAAATAACTTGATTGTTATTCATGTTTTCAGCCATAAAAGCTAGTTGTGTTGAAATAACCTATTCATCGTTGTATTGTACATTTCTATTTTCTCTGCTGTTGCTTTTGAGGTTTGCCATACCTTCGTCTACGCAGGGCCAACTGTCCATGTTTACATGCCATGCTGTTGGAGTTTGTATGTTTAAGGCACACATATGCTCTTTATAATTGTAATACTTGCACACTGTGCTAATTTTATATTTTGACAAATGTACAATTCTCCCTTGGTAACTTATATTGCCATATCATAAACTTAAACATCAAGTAAATCAACGTTTTCCAATATCCTAAACAAACACCATTTTAAGTTTTTATTTAAATTATTTTGTTTTTTCATAAAGCATTTATTCATTTCGTGATTTCAAATAACTAAAGCAAATTTAGTCAAAAATATTGTGATTTGGTGCCTTGGAAAAAATGTAGTCCCTATGAAGAGCCTTATTTTATTTTACAAACCATCTCGTCAGCAGTTACATCTTAGGCAGATTCGCAATCTTGTTTTTATGCTAATTTTGACAGGAATTTGTATTCATAAATGCAGTTCTGAAGAATCATTGTAACCATAATACATTTACCATTTAAAAAAATTATTTCATGACTGAATAACATTTCATCTCCTAGCAAACATTTAATAAACTGTCTCATCAGGTGCTGCATCTTAGGCAGATTTGCGGCCCAGTTTTAGGCTAATTTTGCTGTTAATCAGTGTTCATATCTACATTTCTAGGGAACCCTTTTACAGGAACAAGCCTATTGCCTACCATTTAAATATTTAAGTTTCACTAATAACCAATGTGTTGTTTTCACACATTAACAGTGCAACACAGTCTTAAGTGTCGTCTACTGAATGAAATAACAATAATATAAAGGCTGAAATTTTTCGAACCAGGAAAATATTTTGAGCCGAGCTCGAGCTGCGAACAGGTATTCAGCCCGAGCTCGTTGCTCGTTGCTCGAGTACTTGCAGACCTCCACTGCTCACATACAGTACAATGTTTGATGCACGACATACCTATAAATTCAGATTCACAACACAAATAAGGTGCATTTTTCCCCTTCCGAAAGGGTGACAAACTGTGGAAGCTGGTGATATAACAATCAATTCCATAACCTCGTGTTTCACAAAGAAACAAAATACTATAGATACTACTCACACCGGAAACATTTTTAAAATTGTCACATTGGTAGGATTATCTACTATAATATAGCTGCACCATTTAATTTTCAAAACACAATAAATACATAATGTGGCAGGGTGGCCCATAAGGCAGCTCAACATTTCCTGACCTTCCTCAAACTTCATATTTACACACCATCCATACAACAACACACAGTTAGCCATTGCCAAAAGTACAAAATGAAACTTCTAATAACAAACAACTGCTTCAGTTGTATACAATACTATCACAACATGAAGGCTTTAAATTAAAAATCCTTATTCAATAACATTTAATTTTAATTTGATTCCTCAAACATTACTAATTCAAGAATAATCAAGATTAATCCTTTAAATGACAATGACATACACCTAAACTTCAGAAACCAAATTTCCTGACAAGGCTTGCGGTTCACTAGGCAACCTGCAATTTCAGCATTTCTTTTTGAACCAAATGGAATCCCTACGGAACATTTTCTGAGCATCTGCACGCAGGCAGACAAACAATGCATGTGGGCTTGTTGCTAGATTGTGCTCCTGATATATACGTCGATATCAGATTGCAGTAGAAGCCCAGCTGAAAGCTGTCTTTCACAATGTGGCTTCTAGTGACCTCGTATGGAAAAAATAACAAAACAAAAAGAGTGGAAATGTTTTCAACATCACAGCTGCGCTCCCTTCTTTGTGAAGCCAAAGTGAAGTTGGCCAGGAAGGGACAGTGCAGAGGGGGACAGATATGTTCGTGAATTCAGGGCGGCTAGCAGTATTCTTATAACAAATTCCCCGACATTTCCCCGACTTTTCCACACATCCCGTTGCATTTCCCTGACCAACATTAAAAATATTTCTACAGTCAACTCTTGTTTCCAAGACCCCTGGAATAGCGGCCCTCTCAAAATAAAGATCCTTTATTGGGGAACCAAAAGGTCCTAGAATCGAGAGTTTAGTACACGTTATTGCCTAAAAAATTACATAACTTTTGTGGACATTAACATAACCTTCCTTCCTGGTTGCTTACCTATGCAGTAACAAATGCGTGTAGTCAATTCACGGTTACTTCCAACTTTTCTGAAGCCCTGCTGAAGTTGTACTTCGAGGATACTCCTCGCCTCGTGCAAACAAAGCTTATCGAAGTTTTAGAAAAATTACACCAAAGGGCCAACACATTGCGTTCATGCGCCTCAGTACAATAATATTTTGCATAAAAACTATTTATAACTAGGCATTACCAACACACACATTTTCTCATTGTTTTTATTCTTATTAAAAGAAAATTAAATATCGTAATTTAAAGACAAAATATAAATAAAACTTTAATTCAATTTAACCAAAGAAGTATGCACTGTAATGTTAACGTAAGAATAAAATGTTTGTGATGCATAATTAATTAGGAAACAACAGAACACTTCATAAACGGTGCAATATTTCAAAGGTTTGACTCAAAAAATTTGAAAAAATTACTAATAGATTATACAACAGTAAAACCCATTAAATAACATCCATTTTAAAAAGTTTTCCTGCTCAATATGTTTACATATTTTTGAACCTTGTCTATAAACGCAATGCAGTTTGACCCCCGTAAGAAGTTTTACTGGTTAATAAGCCCAAATTTTCCAGTTGTTTTGGAAAATTTTTACGAGAGTTTTACTATACAGTATATATAAGGGTGGTATATGGAAAAAGGTGATATACAGATGAAATATTAGCTTTCTCAGATTCAAAAAGTGTTAGAACTATTATTTTAGAAAATATTTTATTTGCGAAATCTTTTACTTGCATCTAAAATTATATTTTCCATTAAGCAAATGCTTGCTGCATCAACAAAATTGTATCCAGGCTTATTTATACAAAGGTGGAATAAAAACTAAAGTAACAGTATCATTAATGAGATGAAATGTAGCAAAAGTGCTAGAATCCAATATTGATTTTATTTTGAATTACATTTATTATTATTAGTTTTATCTAAATTCGCTGACCTAGCACAGATTTAGCTGAATTTTACAGAAATGTAAAGTTTCCTCATTTTTTTAAGGTTTTATGCGGGCTGTTATGTATGCACGCATGGGAGCGAGATTAATTCTCTAAATGTTTAAAGTTGGAGTAAAATTATGAAGCATTTCATACATATATGTCTAGCCACCCTGGTGAAAAAATAAAAGTTGTGAAAACAAAGTGTGTTAAAGATAAAAGTTTTTTTTGAAACACAAAAACATTGGTTGTTTATTTTTGTTCCTACAGTCTGTCTGCCACCAGCTTCCCTCCCACGGCTTCAGATGAGGATTCCTATCCCCCTCCGCCATCTACTACAAGTCGAAGATGCTTGTGCGACGGAGTGACAGCAGATTTGAAAGATGGAAGTACATTTGGGAAAGAAACTACATACTTCTGCTGCCTGCGATGGCAGATGTCAGAAGTCGAGACGCTATTTTTTCCAATGCCGCAATCCCAGGGCAACTATGGTGATCGTGGCTTTGTAGAAAGAGCGACTCGACTTCCCGCGTTTAGAGGCAACATGCCTGCACTTCCTGTCCTAGTTGAGGGTAACTGCCAAATTAATGGACACAACCTTCGTTACAGCTTGGACCTATCCCATATTGCATTCTTAGATTTTATAGCTTATTAACGTGTTGAAAAAATAAAATTAAAAAAGTACTCCCATATCTAACTAGCTACAGTGGATTATCTATCCATCATTTCTCAGCGGACTGAGAAAAAATTTCAATACTTGTGGACTTTCAATGAATGTGGTCTTGAAATGCAGATAAATAAAAAAAATAGGACCAAAGAATATATTACATGGATGCGGGATTTCAATCCATCCGAGTTCAATAAGTAGAGGTTACACTGTACTAACGTTATACAGCAGTACACACATAATGACTGAACTACGAACTTGTATTTATGTCACAATATTGATTTCGTCAAATTTTAGCACAATTAAAATTGTGGCCAAATTATGAGTTTGTAATTCCCTTGTTTTGCCTGTACTGCTGGGTAAGGTCAATAACTAGACAGGAATAAATGCACTTTCAAAATTTTTAAAAACATAAACGTATAAGTTAGAAAAACTAATAACCCAATTGGCAGAGGAAAGTTTCCCTTAAGTATAAACAGACCATTAGAGACGCTGAAAGAAACGACTCTTCAAAAATGAACCATGCAAGATTAATTTTACACTGTCCTAAAGGGATATTTCTCAAGACTATGACAAATAAACACAAGAAGGGGGGGGGAGGGGAGGAACCAATATAAATAAGCTAAGAATGCCAAATATTTGATTAACACACTGTAATTACTTGAATTTTATACATGCTAAGTATTTTACATTGTAATTTAAAAAAAAAAAAATGTATGGTCATGTGAAATGCAACGTTTATGAGGTGTCAAAATAGTTTCCAAAAATTACTGAACATCAGTCCTTAAGGTGTTCCACAGAAAAACACGAAATAATGACCATGTTAGCTGTGGACTAGAAGAAATATGGCTGTCCAAAGAGTACTTCAGAAAGCCTTATTAAAGCATGGCAGAACTAAGACTAACGAATAACGGACGGTTAAGATGACTACGACTACTCTTGTCGTGCTCTCAAACCACTAAAAGATGATAGCAAAACATAAAGAACTGAATTTCATCATCGAAATTGTGTCTCACAAAAAATGTATAGGAATACCTTCTTTGAAGACAGAAATACTTGTTGTACCCAAGAATTGTTATCTATGGTTTCTGCTGAAAAATCCTAAATAAAAAGAAAACTTAACTGAAAACTGCACATGCTAAAGTCACACATCATACAATATTCTTGGTGGCTGAGTTGAATTTCTTTCGAGGCAGGAAATCCTTCTCCCATCTAACTACATGGGTGTTGCAATGTCACTCTATGTGACGTGGTGGGACCATGCCCGAGGCACACCTTCATTACATGCCAAAGTTCATGAATGTGTAGCAAGGAATAAACAGGACACAGCAGGCAGCACATGCAGAGTTATTATTAGAATAACAAGAAACAGATAACGTAGTGTTATCAACAAAAAAAAAATGCCCAAAAAACATTTTGTCACTGTTCATCAATAAAATCAGGAATAACAACGGTAATACATATAATATAATGTGCTTTAGTACAATAAAAGTATTCCCAGTTCGTAGGACAATTTCTAAATTTTTCTGGCATTTTAATTTCTAACATTGTTAAAGGTTATTTCAATTTTTTTTAAAATATGTCCATACTAGTTACCAATGGTATGGTCCAATTCAAAAAGTAAAATTAAAAACACTTTTATCTTATTACATCCAAACATAAATTCTGGCAATTTCATCCCTAACAGGTTTTACACATTTTTTTGTATACTTCGCAAGACACAAAATAAATAAAATATCCTTTCCTCCATTTTTTTTAAAATACAGGAAAGGAAATTATATACAGAGCAAAGTAGTAAATAAAACCTTTTCCTTCATACCAATTAGATGGAATGGCATTGCAAAATATTTACCTCACACACCAAACTTTCAGTTCCGATGACAAAATGGCAAGACAAAAAGTACTTGTTATTTTGCAGTGTCTAACGTCTTACGATTCAGAACTTGTAATGTGCAGACATCCTGTCAGTCAAGATTGATAAAGAGCTGCAACATGTCCAACTCATGGGTGATTGCTAAAGGTCAACAGAAGGGTCTTCCCGATACTCAAACTCCTCTCCTTGGGACACAAGCTGCACATTGTCGTCCGAGTAGCGATTGTGGATCCTTCGCACCTCTGGGTTGAGCAACAAGAAAGGGTTCGAGCTGCGATCTGCAACACAAAGCAGTCGGTTGCAAACACACCAATAGATTCGCAAATGATCATTCATGTGCATGTCTGAACGATTGTTTTAGACCAAAGGTAAGAACTACTTGTACAGATGGTTCACAATAAAATAAGCACTTTTGAAATGAACCTATAAAAAAAATACAGTCAACTCTCAATTCTGCAACCCCAGGAATAGCGACCCTCTCGAAATAACAACCATTTTCTCAGAAAACATAAAAAATTTGGTTGAAAATAACAGAAAATTTAAAGGAAATGGTAGAAAAATAAGTTTATTGCGTTTATTATGGCCACAAATGGTTGTGATTATCTTCTCGAGCTCTGTACTACTGTAAAACCTTGTTAATTCGAGCTCTAATTCAAAATTCTACGTAAATCAAAGGTGTTGTTACTCCTGAACATAAGAAGGGGATTTTACATGCTTTGGAGTTTGGTTAATTCAAAATTCTGCACAATATGTAATTCAAAGTAAAATTTCCTCAAAGTGTATGTAAAATTCAGATAATGTATAAACTATGCATTGATTATATTCTTGCTGTGTAAGAAACTACGCATCACAAGCGGTTGCCTGGTGTTTACTGGCAGCCAGGCAGTGGCTGTGTTGAACAACAGTTTTCCCTCCCCCTCCCCTCTGTGGCCAGTCCACAGACAGAGAAATCTTGCAGTCTGCCCTTTCCCGTCTTGTTTATCCTCCTCTTCTTTTTTTTTTTTTATCCGAACTTGATGTTTATGGGAAAAATGAAAGCATGAGGAGTACAGAAATATGTGTCAAAAATAGATTTTCATGAGATGATTTGGTTTTTAATCTTGTTTTTTTTTTTTTTTACATTTGAAATAATGTGAATGGAAGTAAGCAAAAGCACAATGCAAACAGTATTTCTGAAAAATAAAAAAATAATGTATATACTTTCAAGGAAAAAATATATTTCTTGAATGAAACTGCATCAAAAATTAATGGTGTCCTTTGAAGTATGTGAAGAGTTTTTCTTTCATTACATTAGTGTGCGGTGCACTGTACCACGGTAATGCGAAGGCCATTTAAGAATGCCGACGACTGGGGCTGGCGGCTTTCTCAGTCGTCTGCGGGATGGGAGGGGGGGTCTCGACGTCCCCCATCAGCCGCAAGACCCAATAGGGTGAGTGTGTCAACATGGCCACTAACACTGTTTCCCCCTGAGCCAATCCAGTTAAAATAGTGGCGTCGACTTCATTGCGATGCAGTCTCGACTTGCAGCCCAGTGCCATTACAGAGTTTCGGTGGCTTTAACTTTCCGAGCAACGTTACAAGTGTGCCCACATGCAGTAGAAGCCTATGGTACGGGAGACCCGGTGGGTTTAGAGTGTTCCAATATTCCACTGGGTAATGAACTGCTTCACCTGTACCCACCATTGCGTCTGTTGAATTGTATACCATTTCTTCTCCTTCGAATGATTCCAGCAACATGTCATTGATGACTACTGCTTGGTCATTTTTTGGTGTTAGAATGGCTCTTTTCCACACAACCATTCCATAAGCTTGTCCTGCTCGTGGGCAACGTCTGGAGAAACGTTTGCTATCGGCTTCTGAACTGCAGTCACTATATTGCACAACTGGTCCGCGATAGCTATCATGCCGCCTACTTCTGGATAATCACAGTTTCTTAGTTTAAGCAGGTGGTCTGAAAATTCAAAAAAATTAAATCAAACTACCTTATAAATATGCAGTAACAACTCAGTGAAACTACAGCTATGTTCGTGGTGTGAGAGAAAGATTCAACCAAGTTAGTTTGGCATCCGTGACTTGTTCACAGTTTGCACGCTTCCCGCCTTTTTATTCTGCGAAAGTGAAACTTGAGTGCGTAATTGAGTGCGTGATGGAAGTAAACAAAATCAAACTTATTTTGTTATTGACTGGTTTTGAAACACAATTTCATTCATTTCTGAAAATGGAAAAAAACATTACTGCATCATGCAATTTCTGCCAACTGTTCGCGAAGACCTCAAGTGCTGCAAGTAATTCATCTTCAAATGTGAGGCAGCACATACAAAAGTGTGATGTAACTGTAAATTCATTATTTTCTGTCGGCGTGTGAACTGCAACATTTAAAACATAATAGACCGCACGGATATAAATGGATTATTACTCATTTCAATAAATAAACGGACTGCAGAGAGAGTCATTACCAGTCTCGTAATTTGACTTGGACAAAGTTTTTACACGCGTGAACCAAATTTCGTATAACTTTGGCTCAGCTGTATGCTTAGAAGTGTGAACGATTAATAAAAATTTGGAGCACAGTAGATTCCATGAAAGTAAAGACATAAATCGTCTTTGAAACTTAGTTTCCAGCTCAACAAACTTATCAGTACGAGTCAAAACTAATTGTATGCTCCGGCTAACTACATCTGTTTTATGTTTGTTGTTAGAAATGCATTTTTTTTAAATAAAATTTTAAGTTTGGGCTGTGTTTGATGTTTTATACTACACCACGTTAGATTTACATTGGCTACCATGATGTTTAATGCTTGCATTAAAACATGTTACAATCTTCGTTTTTTGAATTTTACTCATTTAAAAAATATTTTAGTTCTGTTGTGAGTGCCACATACATTGCTAAAACTATTGTAGTATTGGTTACACAGTCAGTATAATATTGTGCCACTTTGTGTGACACTTTTTTTTTTTTTGTTATTGTTTGTTTGTGTCCTTGTTTGAGGACATTTATTAAGTTGCTTCATGGCAAAGCTTGCCTTTTCTCTAGTCCTCATTAATTAAACTTAAAGGTAAAATTACAGTAAGGAATAGAATCAAAGAAGAAAACTAAAGCAAATGCAATTGTTTAAAAGAAAGGTAATTTATTAGTTTGTCGCTCTTACAGTTATATTGGCAGTAATATTAGTGGCTAAAACATCACATCTATGTGTACTGTTTTAAACTTCCTTTGAAACTGACATAAATTTATAAAGATTTTATTTGTAAAATTTAATACAGAATTAGGATTTTGAAAATTTAATTGTTATTTTGCTAACCTCTGCATAATTGGAAGTGTGTCTAAAGAAATGTTATGTAGGCAATTTTGTATTATAAATATTAGGGCACATTGAAGCATTAGTATTTGTGCGCTGACTTGTCTTAATTTTGTTGTTTAGCGGTTCAACTGTAGTGATGGCATGATTCTTGGGATGGCAACTTACTAATGTCCATTACACTGTGGCATTCCCCGTCTTGCTTCCCTTCTGGAATCGCCAATATTCACTTCCGGCAGAATGTCTGCTAAGAAATTATTATTTCCCTGATTATCTTCTTTGCATGATTTGGAAAGAGGAGTTTCAGCTCGGCCTCGTACTGCTGATCTAGTCTTTGGTTGCCAACCTCTTTACATCTAAACTTTTCTATTCACGTTGCACCCTGTTTCCTATGTGACCAATTGCAGCCATACACAAGGGTTATCCTAGTATGTAGCTAGTTCCTGTGGTTGCATGGAGAAGGACGGCGCAGAAGTGGTACCAGAGCGTGAGTTTTGGTGTGCAGGGTGACAACTGTGCATGTTAATGTAGTTTGCACAGGGTTACCATTTTTGTGCTCACCAGTTAATGTATTGTTTTTGCTTGTTGTTAACTGTAAGTTTGTGTACAGGAATTTGATTAGCTAAAATGTTATTTACCTTTTGAGACCTGACTCGGTCGTGGTAGTGCCAGCGCAGTTAGCCTAGTTAACAATGGCTTTGGCTATTGTCCCAGAATTCCTTCTTAAAGATGAGGTGTTACTGCTGTGCAGCTAAGTTGGTAGCCATTCAGGAGATTTTTGATAATATGAGGGATGATGCTGGTGGCTACTCTTTCCCGAGATTGAAAATCCGTTCAACTCATCTCCGTAGGCGTGCACGAATTATAGTGGATCACTGTTCCAGTAAATTGATTGATATCCAAGTTAAATCCCTTGAAAATATTGTTATGCAAATTGAAAGTCTACTTGCAAGTGTTGCGAGAGCTGAATTGTCGAGCCTGTAGTGGACCCAGTGATGTCGCAGAGGCGGCTGCATCAACTGCAGCGGAGCAGTTTGCCTCGTAGCAGTGGTGCTCCATCCTCAAGTGTCCAAAACCTACCACCTTTCAGTGAGAACATTCCCTGTGATAATTCCGTTCCTAGTGCCTGTACCACAAGCTGACTCGACACCTTTGGGCCACGTTTCCCTTCACCTCCAAATTCTAACATTAGTACCATACTTGCCCATCCCATCCACATAAAACGTCCGTATTACCCACACCATCCAACACATTTGTGCCTGCCTTTGGGAAAATTATCCCTTGGAACAAATGTTACAAAATTTCCCAGCCGCTGATGGACTCCATGTCCCTAAATTCTTGGAATTTCTAAAAGTAATTTTAAAGCTCGAGCAAAGTCAAGCCATTCCAGAGTAAAAACTTTTAGAAGTAATTTATCCTTTCACTGCTGGTCCTCTGAGTGAATGTACTAGAGTTGCAATTACCCATCAGGCCACATTCAATGATTATCATGAGGACATCTTGAACTTTTTTGTTCGATCCAGACTTTGCAACCGCGACAAATCATTACCAGTGTTAGGGAAGCTGCAGCAGTTCGCAGGCTCCCATTCCCTGACGGTGAAGTGGTTCATACTATTCTTGTAGATTTGGTACCACAGGAGCGTTCGCAGTTGGTGTTTGTCACCCAGCCATATTCTTTTGCTGACCTTGATAGGATGTGCATTCATTCCCAGAACATACGGTACGCAGATCAGAAATGTGAGGTATTCTATCGTAACGCCCAGAATAGGTTTAAAAAGAAAACCAAGTCATCAGATGCTGAGGTCNTGCTGAGGTCAACACCATGACACCCACGTCAGTTACCGAAGGACAGGAAACTAGTTCAAGTGATACTAGTCCTTCCTCTCCACCCAAACGTAAACCTCCTGTACGCTATTCATGCAACAAAGTTGGACATATTGCACGAAACTGCTGGCAAGCAAAAAACGCCTCGAGCGAGGGCATGAAGTGAGCGCTCACCCTCAACGCGAATTAAGTTTGGCAAACTCTCAGTATAATGCTTACGTTTTAAAATCTCTTGGACTTGGCTTGTATTTTAATTCTCTTTTTGGTTCTACTCAACCTATTGTTAGTGGAAAACAATTGGGATTATGTCATGTATCATTGCCTACGATAGTGGAGTTGCATACCGCAGTAGTCCACCCCACCTGCACAACTGACACAACAACCAATAGCCTTAAAATGTTATTAAACACAACTTATTCAAGTAAATTTATGATTAAATATTCACTTTAAATTAAAATCTTTAGTTCTTGAAATTGAGCAAAATTAAATTTTTCTTTAATTTAATGTTTTTGTACAGTGTTGCTTCGTTGGCCGAGCCATGCTCAATCCCTTGGTTAAAATTGCCACAACTTATTTATTTGTGACTATTTTGCCAACCATTATTTGCCGAGCCATTTTAAAACCCTTATGATACTAACCAAACAGGCAACCAATAGTTTCCAATAATAATCACGCTGTTAAAATACCACATATAGAAGCTTATACCAAATTCAGTTAACAATAACAAGATCAGAGATTGTGTGATTCATTCTCATTGTCGCCAACCTACAAGTTCAGTAATCACGTAAGAAGAACAAGAGCAAGAGATGCTTTCTTACANCCATGCTCAATCCCTTGGTTAAAATTGCCACAACTTATTTATTTGTGACTATTTTGCCAACCATTATTTGCCGAGCTGTTTTAAAACCCTTATGATACTAACCAAACAGGCAACCAATAGTTTCCAATAATAATCACGCTGTTAAAATACCACATATAGAAGCTTATACCAAATTCAGTTAACAATAACAAGATCAGAGATTGTGTGGTTCATTCTCATTGTCGCCAACCTACAAGTTCAGTAATCACGTAAGAAGAACAAGAGCAAGAGATGCTTTCTTACANATTCATTCTCATTGTCGCCAACCTACAAGTTCAGTAATCACGTAAGAAGAACAAGAGCAAGAGATGCTTTCTTACAGTTGGCAACCTACGAGTGCAGCATAAATATAAGAATAAGAATAAGTGCAGTCAATAGAAAATGAAAAAATGCTGCGGGAAGTAAACAATACTATCGATAGTATTAGTTGTCGACCATTAGCATTATTTTGCATTCACATAGTGTTCTAAAACAATTGATGCGCACAATCTTTGGCGAATGTACCNGTCGACCATTAGCGTTATTTTGCATTCACATAGTGTTCTAAAACAATTGATGCGCACAATCTTTGGCGAATGTACCTCCTGTTTCAAATGGACGTTATGGGAGAACAAATTATCGGTGATCGTTGAATGTGGTCAGCAATTAGCATTGCTTANTCCTGTTTCAAATGGACGTTATGGGAGAACAAATTATCGGTGATCGTTGAATGTGGTCAGCAATTAGCATTGCTTATGTGCAAATTTTGACAGGACCAAAATAAATAAACAGGAAATATGGTAAAACGTAAATAACAGGAAGGAATAATCGAGAATCCACTGTATAGGAATTTTGTCGGGACCACTGAAAATCAAACGTGGATACAATTTTTGGGTACATGCATTTTCGGTACATCAAGAGTCCATTGTATCTTCTACATACCCTTCTACACTAATCAAGGGCACTGTTGGAAGTTATTATCTTTTTGCATTTTAACGCAGCATGCTCCAGATCACATGCGATAGATGCACAAGATTGGGTGACAATAGAATGATATAGGAGGTACACTGATGCGCTACCAGTGAGGGATTGGAATAACTTCCTTGTACACATTTCATGTTGTGCGGGTAATGGAATTGAGTCATATTTTCAATATAATCATCATCATCATNTAACTTCCTTGTACACATTTCATGTTGTGCGGGTAATGGAATTGAGTCATATTTTCAATATAATCATCATCATCATAAAACATTACTGTCCTCTAGCGTGATACATACCAGAGCGTTGGTGGGAGCGTGGGGAGCTGNAATCATCATCATCATAAAACATTACTGTCCTCTAGCGTGATACATACCAGAGCGTTGGTGGGAGCGTGGGGAGCTGCTAAGACGTGGGGACGTGGTTGGCTGGGTGGAGCCGAGTACCTCTGCAGACAGCTCGCGCACGCAGTCGGCAAGGCTGGCCCGGGAGTGACGTGGGGATGTCGCCTTCACGGGCGAGTGTCTCTCGCACTGCTGCAAGCTGTCCTGCTGGCACATAAGCAAGAGTGTGTCTGTTTCTACAACTACTACTGACGTGCACACACTTGCATTGGCTTCCCAATAACACACTATGCTTCACCAACACAACCTCTGCGCTCCTTTTTTCATTTTACTCCATTTATTACCATCCCCTTTTATGCTGGCAGGTTGATAGAGGTCAGCTTACATAAAGCATACCTATGTTTCACCTTGTTTGTCAACGGTAACACTTATGAACCACAGTTGTGTAAGTTTCCTCTTGATTCAGATCCANCCTATGTTTCACCTTGTTTGTCAACGGTAACACTTATGAACCACAGTTGTGTAAGTTTCCTCTTGATTCAGATCCATCAATGCTTATTCAACCCAGTTCACTTGAATTGCTCCTTGAACAACATCGATAAAAAGACACTTACGAAGTAACAGTAGTGTTTGCCCAAAAAGACCCTGTTCATCTGTTGATAATTCAGTTCAGTTGGTATCAGTAATGTGTTAAAAAACTTCCATATTTTTTCTTTTACAATCTAGAGTCCCCTTCTCCTCTTCACTTTATACATAATTCTACAAAAATATCAAATTAAAGAAAAGAGAATAAAGTTGATTGCATGCAAGAGTACTTTTACAGACATACTGCCACCAAACCTACTACAAACAACATGGCTGGCCAAGTTACCTGTGACGCACGGAAAGAGTATGCACAATATGTGTGAGACGTTAAATTATACTTGGGACTGATAACACATTTAAATTATCCAATATTATTTACAACTGACATTTTTAACTTCCATGTTATTATTTTATTATTGATTACTCTCACATTTCAAGTCCCTTGTTCGGAAGCTAAGTTTTGTTGCTTTCTCTCTCTCAACTGCAGCACGCACTGACAGGGGCGTGGGGTAACAGGGTGGCTAACAAAACCACAATAGCTCATTAACTTTTCCACATTGGAAAGAAACTTTCCTTGACCATTGTCAAAGTTTCCAAGATTTATGATGACTAACAAAACTAACTTGAAATGTACATGCACTATCAGTGCAAAACAATTACTAAAAGAATAACACAAACAACTTTACCACAGATCAATCATAAAGCAAACCGAAACAGATCTTGCCTGCTACAACCTATGCCACAAAGTATGATTTTTTGACACAATTGGGTTGAATCTGTCGAGATTTTACATTTCAACAAACAACTAACAGTCAAATACAGTTTAAAATCACTGACATAAAAATTATTACCATTATTTTAGCCTGCCATGTCTGTCTGTAAACAAAACAAAATCACAGCACACCATTTCAAATATAAAACAATATAAAAGCTCACTTTTGCACTACACTGAACTTGCAAATTATGCTTATTGGTGCTTAAATTAAGCTGACTGCTGCTTAAAAAACATTTATTAATCTCTAATAAGGGTAAGTCTTTTATGTTTTGTGTATTTTCCAAGACAGTAGTTTTTTTTTTAGTTTAGCACCATCAGCATTTCAGTTTGTCTTTTCTCCAATGATTCTTCAGTTGCTACATTTGTTTCTGCACAGTGCTTCTCGTTCGCCTCTTCGTAATGCGCAGAAGAACTTTCCACAGAATGAATTAGAAGGTTTTTAATGTACATTCCTGCTAAGGCAACTACACCGCCATTGTTTCCTTGCTACTAATGTTATGCTTACGCACTTGCAGTAAAGCTATCAGCATTTACAGAAAACCCTTATTCAAGATTTGCATTTTCATCAGAGACAGGTGTCTACGATCACTAATCTCGAAAGACTGACGGTCTTATAGTTCTCAGAAAATAGTTTCCACCAAAAGTGATCCAAATGTTGTCTTTGATGAATATGATTTGGGCAACTCTCGAATGCAATACAAAATATGTAATTTTTGGTCTTATAAGCAGCTTTTTCAGCACTTGAGCCATCTATTCTATTACTCTCTAAAAGTTTCATCGAAAGAACTGCCACCATGAGGAACCTGCCGAACAGAAGTGTGGTTTGAGTAGTTGTATTTTGACGGGCACCAACTAACCACAGGGTCAATACAGATGAGAGCATGAGTCAGGGTGAAGTTCTACTCGCCTGCCTGGCAGCGGCGAGCACCGGCGACCGCAGTCCGACCATGTGCTGGCTAGGTCCGCGCAACTACTGGATTATGGCTGAAATTGCACTACACATTCTCTTACTTACATGGGCAAAAATCAGGAAGGACAAAGTCTCTCTGACACAGTTTAAATAGCATGGGTTTTATCGCACGACATGTACATGTTACACTCGAGCACGTGGAACGAAGGAGAACACGAAAATACCACAGTCTATCTCAAAATAAATTATATGCGTACCTGAAAGTGAGCGTTAAACAATAATTATAGTGATGTCTGCACGAGACCCTCGCTAGCTGAGATATTAAACAATTACATACCACTCTGGAATCGGTCGGTCTTGTATGCATAAATCTCAATGCGCTCGCACACGTGGTGCAGGAGTTGAAAATAGTAAGTTGCACAAGTCTGCCACGATGCGAGGTGACACGGGGGCGAAAAGAAAAAAGGTTTTGGTATAATTGAAACTTGTACAGCATTAAACTATCAGAGAATAAGCTAAGTTGAACGTCCGCACGCGACACACATGTCCTACCTTGCCCACAGCTACTTCCAGTCTGCCCGTCATTGCGGGCAGAAAGGCGGTCAACAGCTCTCCTTCCGTTCCCCACATATCAACATACAAATCCTAATTAAAACAAATATGGGGAAAAACACGATTAATTATTCCCTTCATTATTACATTTGGCTTTTAGTTACAAATGTTCCCCTTTTATTTTAATGCTCTGGCAGTCTTAAGACTAGAAGGGTTCGAGAGTATGGGCGTGGCGTGATGTCACAGCAAGCGCCCGCTTCGTCTACCATGAAGCCGTTGCCGCGGCCTCGGTTGGCGAGATGGCAGGCCAACATGCCCCCCCCTCCC
>NQII01005092.1:11668-22045 GCA_002778355.1 Clitarchus hookeri | reverse complement strand
TACGCCGACATCGATGGAAGTCTGGTCACAGAAAATAATTCTCTGAATGTTGCAGATCTTATTTGTGAAGGTAATCATACAGTTATACGTACACATATGTAATAATGTTTTTGTCTTTAAAAAAAAACTAATTTTTCATTTATTTACATTCCAGAGGAAAGCCTAAATGACAAAGAAATTTTACGAGAGTCAGAAGTGGAGGACGATGACCCACCGATGAAGGCTGAAGAAGTCTTAATACAAATTAAGCGGGTCAAAAAAAATTTTATTTCAAACAGTGACGCTGAGGGACTCGACTTAGCATTGAGGATTCAGTCAAATGTTAAAAATAAAATTCTTATTTAAAAAAAAAATTAATCAAAAATTAGAAATTTTTAAGTGTTAATTTCTGTCATAAATTGTATTGCTTCATAAATATTTTAAACTGTTTTTATACATTTTTAAGATAATTAACGCATGTAATAGTACTACATACAGTAGTTGTTTTGTGTGCTCCGTGTTGTGAAATAAATTGCCTTTTGCACGTAAATATGTACATAATTTATTATTTACGCATGGTACATCTTGTATGTATGTATGTATGTATGTACAATTTAAAACATTATTTTCATTTTTCTCCCAAAAGCGGACACTTCTATATAGCGGACAATATTTCATTCCCCAAGGGTGTCCGTTATATGGAAGTTTCACTGTATTTGGTTGGTAAAACCGTGCTCGGTTGCAGCCTGCAAAGTTGGCAGCATAGCACAACAGAATGCGGATGACATGTCGATGGGATTCTAACGACACTGGAGAGGAGGTTGTCTTCTGATTGGTTGAGATGGTAACAACTCTGCAGACCTCCACTACTGTTCTATTTCTTGCAGATTTGCACTTTGGATAGCTCCATGGGATATCTCATTTCATTCTACCCACGAGTATGAATACAATCTTGGAACTAATCAGAAAAGAAATTACTAACATTAAATACAAAATATCTGAAAATATTTCATTTGAGCCTAACATTCTAAGCATATGCATACATAAAGTACCCAAATCACAGTAAAAACAGTCACTAATGTGAACCTCTGTGGCATAGCTGGAAGGTCCTGGCTAGGGAAGGGCATTTTTAACTGTAATTTAATGTGCGAGCTGCTCTTGCAAAGCCTAACAACAGTAAGTGGGCTTTAGTAAGGTTCAACTGCGTACGTGTCACAAGTACTACAGCATTAATACGACTTCGGTAATGTTTGCAGGGTTCTCAATAACTTCCAGCAAAAATATCACACACTTGGGGACTATGCATCTTTAAAATAGGCATTAAATTAGGGACATAAGTCTAAAATAGGGACTACAAAAAGTAAATTNATATCACACACTTGGGGACTATGCATCTTTAAAATAGGCATTAAATTAGGGACATAAGTCTAAAATAGGGACTACAAAAAGTAAATTTAGGTTTACTTTTCTGCTTCTTGCTTCACTCATCAAAGACTGTGTTTTGTAGTACATTTTATCTCGTTAGGCCCTATGATATACTAACTGCAAGACAAGACAGCCTGGACGGAATATGGACATATACGTATAAAGGATTTAATAAAAATAATTTTTATGTATTGCAAAGTAATGATCATTTTCATAATGATGACGTGNATATACGTATAAAGGATTTAATAAAAATAATTTTTATGTATTGCAAAGTAATGATCATTTTCATAATGATGACGTGGTAGTTGATAGTTGTGCGATTCAGTTGTGAGGTTATGATAATTATTGGTTAGTATATAAGCGATCAATGTAAAAGCTGTTTGAATAATATTTGATATAGTCTTTAGCATTTTGTATGAAATTTGATTACATTGTTGTCTTTTTTGGTACCGTATACAAGTGAAATCACTTGATTACTAACAAAAAATAAAAATTATAATATTTAAAATGGAAATGTTATGAAAACAATTACTATATATACTATTGAAATTATTTATAATAAATAAAAAACTATTATATTTGAACACTGAAATTTTACAAACCACTATTCACAATTACTGTAGCAATTAAACACTCTACAACACAAGATTGTCTTTAATTTACTGTGTTTTGGTTTATTTTGGAAGAAGCTGGTAATAATTGTATCTTTTCTCTTNAACACAAGATTGTCTTTAATTTACTGTGTTTTGGTTTATTTTGGAAGAAGCTGGTAATAATTGTATCTTTTCTCTTACCAAGCTTGCCTATCAAACTACATACCTCTTTTTCCTTTTAATTTCGTTCCAGGTTAGAGCTAACTCCAGTGCACATTGAGCTAACTTTTTCTTCTGCTAGTACGTACTCCAGTCTTTCATTACCTTCATCAAGCGATTTTAATGCAACTTTGTCTTCTTCACCTACATCCTTCTTCACTTTTTTCAGCTTATCTTTCTGAACTAAACCCATTTCCTTTCCTTCTTCAGTGTCTTTTCATTTAGCATTTTCATTAGCCATTAGTTTTTCTACTTCACTCACTTTAATCTCTTTCTGTTGTTTTAAATATTTTTAATTTTCAGATAGTTCTGGTGTCCCCTGTGAGCAACGCAAGTTAAATAAATAATGACTTTACGACTGAGACANATGCAAGTTAAATAAATAATGACTTTACGACTGAGACATGCACTGGTTCATTTTTATACTAAATTCTCAGGGCATCTGCTACAGTAAACTTTGAATTGGGCATTCTTTCCTTCATGTGAGCTCTACTCTGAAAAAAAACTTCAGTAGGAAGGGAACCAGAAGACACTGATATAACTAATGGGCCTAATTTCCTCAGTATGGGTACAATTAATNGACTTCAGTAGGAAGGGAACCAGAAGACACTGATATAACTAATGGGCCTAATTTCCTCAGTATGGGTACAATTAATTTTTAAATAATTTCTTAAAAATTGAAATGGTAGGTAGGACTAGACTTCTCTTTGCAAGCATCACATTAGATATGAAACAAGAAATGAATGCAACATTAGTGAGACAAATTAAAAATACACACGTGCCTTACCTGGGACTTGAACCAGAANGAAACAAGAAATGAATGCAACATTAGTGAGACAAATTAAAAATACACACGTGCCTTACCTGGGACTTGAACCAGAACACCTTGTACTATAAGCTAGCGTGTAATCTACTACATTACTGAGATCCGATTCAGAGCATCAACTTCGTATTTAATCATTTTAATGTTTCAAATTATAGGGTTTACTAACCTAAAACAGTTAAAGCTGTCATTTTGAAAAAAAGTGACTGAGCCACTTGAAATATGTAAGTTTACATGGCCTACCGTAGTGCTACTTGTGAGAAGAATTTGGTAGAANGAAACAAGAAATGAATGCAACATTAGTGAGACAAATTAAAAATACACACGTGCCTTACCTGGGACTTGAACCAGAAAACCTTGTACTATAAGCTAGCGTGTAATCTACTACATTACTGAGGTCCGATTCAGAGAATCAACTTCGTATTTAATCATTTTAATGTTTCAAATTATAGGGTTTACTAACCTAAAACAGTTAAAGCCGTCATTTTGAAAAAAAATNCTAAAACAGTTAAAGCTGTCATTTTGAAAAAAAGTGACTGAGCCACTTGAAATATGTAAGTTTACATGGCCTACCGTAGTGCTACTTGTGAGAAGAATTTGGTAGAAATCGGTTGATTGGTACTTGAGATATGCCATAAAACCTCTATAATTTTCAAATGGCGATCTTCATAAATGGAGGACAAAAAAGTAATGTAGTAGCACAATCGACGATTGTATGTTGCCAATATACAAAGTTAAGTTAAAATAGATTAGATAACTTCGTAGTTATAGCACACAAAACTAAAATGATTTTATAGCCGCTATTCTGAAAATAAGTGTGCCATACTTAAAAAATACTTATATTAATATGGCCTACCACAATGTAATAACTTTGCCAAATTTTGTACAAATGGGTTGATTGTTTCCAAAAATATGAGATATAATAATTTTTTTATTGGTAGGTGCTATCTTACAAAATAGCAGAGAAATGAGGCTCTGCATATACAAATTTGATGGTTGTAATAGGTATTACCATCATACAGAGTTAAGTTGGAATTTCTTTCGTTAGTGAAATATACTGTGCTAAAATATTTTATAGCCACCATTTTTAAAAAAAATGCCTGACCTACTTACAACATACCAGTTTACACCACCTGCTGCAGTACTATTTGTTTGAAAAATTTGGAAGGAATCTGTCAATTGTTTCCAAAGATAGTGATATCTTACAAAATGCTGGACAAAATATACTATATGAACATACAGTTGATAATTGTAACATGTACTGCCAGCATACAAAGTTTAGTTGAAATCGATTGCATGGTTTTGACGATATAGCATGCTAAGTTAAAAATGGCTATATGGCAACCATTTCGAAAATAAGTATCTGACATTCTTAAAACATACCACTTTACATCATCTGCCTCAGTTCGACTTTTCGCCATATTTGGTACGAATCTGTTAATTATTTACCGAGTTATGTCATAACTTAATTTATTAGTACGGCACTATTTTCCTAAATGGCCAACAAATGTGGCTATTTGTTGGTTGTAATAGATACTTTCAGTATACAAAATTAACTTAAAGCATTTGTATTGCCGCCATTTTGTAAATAAGTAACTAATCAAGTTCGATTACTTACGTTTATATTGCCTACCATTGTATTACTTACATGCCAAATTGGGTGAGGATCGGTTGAATAGTTTTTTTTTAGATATAATGTAAAGTATTAATTAATTTTTCTAATTAATGCTATTTTTCAAAATGGCGGACTAACAGCAATATTTATCTCAAAATTTAACGCTTACACGATGATATGCCAGTATACGAAATTTGGTTTAAATCGGTTGAATGGTTCTCAAGATATGAGATTATCTCCTATAATTCTAATTTTACTGCCATTTTGAAAGTAAGTGCCTGACATGTTCGAAAACAATAAAAATTATGGGTTCTGCCTACATATTATATGTGTACCAAGTTTAGTGCGGGGGGGGGAGAGTGAGTGAGTGAGTGAGTGAGTGAGTGAGTGAGTGAGTGAGTGAGTGAGTGAGTGAGTGAGTGAGTGAGTGANAGAGAGAGAGAGAGAGAGAGAGAGAGAGAAAAAAAAAGCACACACACATTTATTTTTGAAATTGAGTCAGAAGGGAACTCTCTCCATGTTCACACTATAAAAGAGAAACTTCATGTGTACACTTGCCTCGAAACACGTAACACACACAACTGATGTACTAGTTTTACATATGTAGAGTACTTTATAATCTAATTAACCTGACGGGAAAGCATTTTATAACTGAATTACATAATCAAAAAAAAATTGTGTGTAAACCCAAGTCAAAACTGAGATACATTGTAAGGTAACCTAATGGACAGTTTTATCAAGAGACCAAAAAAAAAAAACCTGATGCATGCTGACAAGCAATTCATGCAGACTTGATCTCCATCCAGACTTCAATATCTGATTTGTTGGTGTGGGTGGGTACAACATGTTACAGAAAATAATAGCATATTCTGTAGTTGATAAACACAAAATAGTTAACGATGTTGAAAAAAGAAAGGCAAAGTTACAAGAATTTGTCAAGGCAGAAAATCCACATTATGTTTGTGTAATCNTTTTCTTAAGCGGCCTTACGCTGTCTGCCCTTTCCCATTCCAAAAACTGGTTGCTGGATCTTTGGTCTCAACAAACACGGGCTGGAAGGATTGGCTCGACACACACAACACAAAGGTTTTCCACAGCCTGCTGTTTAACAGACAACCACACTATGACGTATCTTATCTTGCTTGCTCCCCAAAGAGGAGAGGGTGGAAAAGTTGCTTTTCACCCACCCCTTCACCTGTTATTGACGGGTGTGACTGTGAAAACAGTCCGTCCCTCCTCTCCTACCTGCACACTGCACCTGTTATCACTGCCACTCTGACCCTCATCATGTTGTCTCACAGCAGCGTGGAGCTCGGAAACAAAATCTACAAGCTGTGTTTGAGAAAACAGTGGCAATTCAGCATCTTTTTCACTGAGGCTTTCATTTCAAGATGCCATGTACTGGTGGCGAAAAAAGCACCTTTGTTAATGGGAAAACCTTCTCTGTTAACAAAGGCAAGACTTATAAATTATTTATACCAAAACAAAACCACAGAACTGCTGCAAAATTTTATGTTAGTCAAATCTGCAAAGAAATAATCTGCAGTTCCTACATTGGTAGAAGAGCTGATAGCATAAGCAACTCTAATATAGCCAATGTAAAAATACTATCATATTCAAAAACAGTTAACATTGTATACACTCTCCCCTCCCACATTTATCTCAAGTTAAATGAATATTTGGTTGCAAAGTTATAAGTCATCCTTAATAACAAATTTTGTTATATCAATTTTAATAAATCCTTTTAGATTGAATTTTAGAAAATATAAGGTAATGTAACATAGAAAGGGTAGCTAGAATGTTGGGTGTGTGTTTTGTGTGTGCGAGGGTTGTTTGTTGGTGTTGCTACTGATGTTACAGACAAATAAAACATGTGTATAATTTTATGTTCATAGCTTGATTATAATTAATTCAAGGAGCAATCGTGTCTATTTCACAGTCTACACCAATGAAACATTTCCCAGTGGATGACACAACCTACCCCACCACATTTAAAAGATATATATATATATATATATATTAGGGTGTACCAAAAAAAAATCAAAGTCATTTTTTTTTTTAACACATACCCTCTTAATTTATTTCTATGGTGTCAAAACAAATGTACATTCAANGATGTGCTT
Source organism: Clitarchus hookeri (assembly GCA_002778355.1). Taxonomy (NCBI): domain Eukaryota; kingdom Metazoa; phylum Arthropoda; class Insecta; order Phasmatodea; family Phasmatidae; genus Clitarchus; species Clitarchus hookeri. The sequence goes on along the minus strand of NQII01005092.1, from coordinate 15,265 downwards.
GTGAATACTTGCTATTTTGTTTGTAAACGTATTGTTTTCAATCAGCCAACATGTCAGTGGAATTACGTAGTTCTAAAAAGGGTATTTTTTTTAATAGGTGACGTAAAACATCAAATAACGGGTTCAAAACTTCCATCTAATGAACAAGTCCTTGCAGTTTTGTTTTACAATATCCGTGAAGTGAATTTAACTGTCCATGAAAGTGCAAATCTCACTATTCGCGAGTGTATTATCTTTTGGGAAAAGGCACGTATACCAACCAAATCTGTACCTAATTGTGTGAAAAAACTAGTGAACCTATATCAAGTTTGGAGGGACTTGCAAAAAAATGCACAAAAAACCAAAGATGTATTTAAGCAGCGCCGACAAGAGTTTGTCAACAACTTAAATAACTTGTTTGACATTGCTCTCGCCGATGCGCTTCAGTTAATGAAAATAAATGAAGATAAAATCTCTTTGGAGCTACAGAGAAAGCCAGGTCGACCTGGTCACTTAGCTGGTGTGGACATAAAACTGGCTGATAAAGAGGAAAGAGCGCACCTCAGATCTATCGAGGAAGAAAACAGACGTGCTAAATATTTCTCTTCGCGAGATGCTTCGACATCATACCATGAACCGTTACAAAACGACTTATCTTCGGATTCTAATGAAAACATGCATCTACAAGAATATTTACTAACTCTGATCGAAAAAACACAACCCGGACCAAGTAAAACACCTATGCGGAAAGAATTCATTACTCCAAAACTAGTAGCAGCGCTGGATAGGTGTCAGCTAAGTATTAGAGATTCTGTATTAATTATTGAAGCTACTATTGAGGCACTTGGATATAATACTGATGAATTTCCCATAAGTAAGTCCTCGATTCAAAGAATTCGTACGGAAAAACGGAAAGAGCGCGCAGAAGCAATAAAAATTAATTTTCAAAACGAGGTACCAGATGTGGTGACTGTTCACTGGGATGGCAAACTGTTGCCTGCTTTAGATGCTCGGAAATCAAAAGAGGAATGTCTTCCGATAGTTATTTCATATGGAAATAAAGAACAACTTATTGCTGTGCCAAGGTTGGAAAGCTCTTCAGGAAGCGAACAGGCGCAGGCTGTTTGGAACGCGATTGTAGACTGGAATCTCGAAGACAAAGTGCAAATTCTTTGTTGTGACACTACGACTTCAAATACAGTTCGTATCAATGATGCCTGTGTGCTTCTTGAACAAAAACTTAACAGAGAAATTCTTGTTTTTGCTTGCCGCCATCACGTGTATGAGTTGGTATTAAAAGGCGTGTTTGAAGTAAAAATCAGCCTAGTGACTACAAGTCCTGATATTCCACTCTTCAAAAAGTTCCGAGACAACTGGAAAGCTGTCGATCTTGATAAAATACAGTGCTTTAAAGAAAAGCTTACACTGCACCTGACTGTTTCCGAAATTGACGATTTGCTTGTGTTTTACCGGACTGAACTGACCAAAGAAATAGTCAGAGATGACTATCGAGAGATGATAGAGCTTGCTGGGATATTTTTAGGCGGAGATACACAAAGAAAATTTAAAATTTTCCCTCCAGGTGCCATGCACCAAGCTCGATGGATGGCGCGAGCAATTTACTCCCTGAAAATATCATTGCTTAGTGCTCAATTCAAAATTACGAGCAAGGATAAGACGGCGCTGTTTGACGTTTGCCTGTTCATCGTGACATCCTACGTCAAGCCATGGCTCCAATGCATTATGGCAGTAAAAGCACCTTGCCAAGAATTGTGCTTTTTGAAGGCAATGGAGGCTTATGGAAAAATTGATAAAAGCAGCTTTACAGAAGTTTAGCCAGCATTTATGGTATTTGACTGATGAAGTTTCTGTCTTATCACTGTTTGACGATGAAGTGGACCATGAAACTAAAGTTAAAATCGTTGAAAATTTAACCAAAGAGAATGTATCAACTCATGGTAAATGTTACATCCCATCGAAGAAAGAAATTTGTGGCCCATTGTATGGTTAGTTCAATAAGCAAATATAGTAATTGTTTCTTTGTTTTCTGTTAAATTACAATTTTGTTAACTATTTTCTCTTTTTATTTCAGAGAAAAACGTTGATGACTTCATTTCCGTCAAAAGCAAGTCTTTGTTCAACCGTCTTAAAATTGATGACAGTTTCCTCCACGAATGTCCTACTTTGTGGGCAAATAATGCCTCATTTAAAGCAGCAAGAAGGAAGGTTTCAACGCTGAGGCCAGTGAACGATAAAGCTGAAAGAGCGGTCAAGTTGATGCAAGACTTTCATGGTTTAATCACGGTTGATGAAGAACAAAAGCAATTTTTATTACGTTGCGTACAAGAACACCAGAAGATTTATCCTGACTGCAAAAAGCAAACTTTGAAAAGAAAATTTAAAGCCTAATTTTAAGTTAAAGCCTAATTTAAAGATTTTTACTTGCAATTAGTCATTATTATACGATTCAGGTATATTGGTGTTTTATTTACCAAATAAGCATCAAGTTCTAAAATCCTTTGATACTAATTCCATACAAAATTTCATGTCTTATGTTTGGCATCATGTCGGCACTGGTTATCATTGTCCAATCACGGTAATATTTATTATTTAAGTTATTAAGGTCAAACAGAAAAAAAATAGAGGGTATGTATGCGTATTTGATTTTGCAAAAAAAAAAAGAAAAAAAATTCCCTTATGTCTTGGGACACCCTAATATATATATAGTATATACATACATATATGCATAGTCAAATCACATTATTATGACCAGCTGCTAGTATCCAGTGTGACCGCCCTTCGCAGCACAGACAGCAGCTAGACGAGCTGGCAGTGACTCAGTCAGGTGCTGATATGTCTCCACGGGTATCTGGAGCCATGCTGTCTGGTATCTGGACCCATCCCACAACTGTTGACAGGTGCGTGACGGAGGAGACAGACTGCGAATATGACGATCGAGGTGGTCCCACAGATGTTCAATGGGATTGAGATCAGGACCGTTTGGGGACCAGGGAAGAGCTTTATTTGAAGTCATGATCGTGCTCTTCCAGCAACGTGCGGACACTTCTAGCCGTGTGGCAAGGCACATTATAGGGCTGGAAGATCCCATCCTCTCAAGGAAAGACAATCATCATGTATGGGTGTACATGATCGCCAAGGATGGATTCATAACAAATTGATTAAGGGTGCCTTTTACATGGATGATGGGGCCTAGAGAATACCACGGGAACATTCCCCAGACCGTAACACTGCCTCCACCGCCTTGTGTTCGTCCAGCAGTGGACGCAGGGTGTCTGTTCTCTGACGTTTCTCGCTGGACACGCTGACGTCCATCCGTTATGTGCAGCTGAAACCGTGACTTTTCGGAGAAGGCTACCCGTCGCCAATCAGCAGCGGCCCAGTCACCATATTGTTGAGAAAATTCCAGTTGTTTTCGTTGATGCACCTGTGTTAGCATGAGTGCAGCCACCATCCGTCTACTCCGGGGGCCCATTCGCAGATGGATTCGCTGAACTGTTGCAGTAGACATGTGTCTGGATGCCCCCTGGTTCATTTGGACGGTGAACTGTTGCACTGTAGCCTGTTGGTTGGCCTGACACACCGTCGTAGTCGACGTTC
>NQII01005092.1:0-11545 GCA_002778355.1 Clitarchus hookeri | reverse complement strand
TGGTGCCATTCCTCCACTCTCGATACACCTTTACCACAGAGGCACGTGAACAGTTCACAAACATCGCTGTTTCAGAAATGCTGCCCCTCTTGGCCCGAGAGCCGATGATCATCCCTTTTTAGAACTCTGTTAAATCACTTCCCTTACCCATGACAGCAGGAAGCGCACTGTGTACAGCCAGCCTGTTGGTCGCATCATATACCTGCTTCACCAGCCCACATCACGGGTCATACGTCATTGGCTACACACGGCAGATGGCACTTATAGCTGGTGGTCATAATAATGTGATTCGACTGTGTATTTTGCTGCTGTTAAAGGTTATAATTTTTTTAATAATTAAATGGATATAAAATACTTTCCTTGCTATTAAATAACACTGGCTATGCATTTTCATTGCAATAATATTTAATACATTTCATCATATTATTTGTGGTCCACCAGGGTAGAACCGAGCGTTCTTGACGGGTGTGTGTACCCTCCTGTTTCCACTGCATCCAACACCGACTCACAGCGTAGGCAGAACGGTTCAAGTGGTGAGCAATGGGCCGAAACATCCAACCTACCTCTCGGAGGCCAACGATGCTGTCTTTCTCAAACTCATCCAGCTGGGCGATGGCTTGTTGCCGTCGAGGCATGATGCTGCATGTCTACTGAACTTGGCTCTGTGGCTCTCACTGCTACTAAGATCTTCACAGGTGTTCTGCAGCTATGAATGATGGAGGGACAGGTATGGTTCCTAGTGGCACATCCGCACAAGCTAACCACATTAAACTATGACTGGCTATGACGACACATGTCGGACTACGACGATACTGTGTGTCAACGTTAGTTGTAATCACGCGATTCGTTCGTGGTGATTAATTTTTGTTTTACAAATGAGTGTAGTTTTTCACATGCTGTAGAATGGAAAAGGAGCATTTGGCTTAACAGTTGGTCAATGAAGCATTAAGTATTGTTCTAAGTGGTATGCTTACATTTGTATAAAATTTTAAAAAATCTTCTTGGTGTATAAATTTTTATAATTTTTTCATGTTGCCATTTTCTTCATATTCATATGCTCTCCAAGATGCAGTGACTCTATACTATAAATAGCTCAAGGTAACTCCCGTAATAAGCTATAGTATGTATAATGCATTTGCAGCTTTTCTGAAAGTGTATTGATAATTTCATTATATATACCAACACAAAAATTATCTGATCATGTCTTAGGAATTACTTCTCCATCCTTAGTCTCATCAAACCTCAGAATGAGCTTTTTTACCCAACCCTCACCAAATTTGAATATTTATAAGCTGCTGATGGACTTTTAAGAATTTCGTATTGGTAAAATATTTCTGTTTCTCTTACGTTAGCAAAAACGTTGTACAGAAAAATGATGTTAGTAACGAATTGCTGTAAATCTATGTTTACTGAATGCAGTTTGATGCTACCAGCATTGAATATATGCTTTTTAAGATTCTTACACTTACTCTGAGAGTTTTAATGCAACGAAGGTATATTTAAATAATATAAATATTTCTTAAATATAAAAGCACGATGAGATAGCGGTGCTGGACACCTGTCTTCTGCACTAGTGATGTGGAGGTGGAGGGGAGAGAGAATGTAACCGTGGGAGAAATGGGAGCACCTTGAGAACCCACAAGGCCACGGAAACTTCTGCCACTTACTAATATCAAGTATTGACCCCACCTTAGTGGAAGATGAATGATCTAGACATTTCCGCACTGCATCCTCTGAATTTTTTGTAAAGCTACATTTAAAAAAAACTTAATGTCACAATTCCACCACATAATTTTGAAAGTCCTATAGAGAAAAGGTAAGGTAATGTTGGGGACATTCTCAGAAGAGTAAAATTCAATCTACCACCTCTTCATTCAGTGCGGACCACTTTTCTCGGTCATTATATTCAACAGTTATTTAAACACCGGGTGACAACATTTAAAAAATATTTTTTACCAATATTAATATTTAAATCATCCCTTGATTTCATGTTAATGAATATTTTTCTTTAAGTAAAGTGCTGTGTATGTTAATTAGAGAGGCAGTAAACAAATTTTTGTTTGAGTTCAAATTAAAATTAAATTTATTTGAGTTCTTTTTATAGTCGTAATTTTTATGGTTCTCGTTGGTAATACAATTATTATGTAATAAATCATTTGTGCCAATGTACAGTCAAGTGTATTTGTTCCCATTTTAATATCTGGACGTATGCAACTACTTCGCACATCACAATAAGTTTTTAACACCAGTAAAACATTTTAATCATAAATCACAAACTCCATACCTTTATTTGTGTTGCAATAAATAACATTTTGTTGGAACTGAAAAAAAAATACTACTATCACTCGTTAGCTGCTAGCGCAGCGAAATTTGAAAACCCGAAACTCAACGAAGATCTACTAGAAAGTCGTCTCATGTTCTATCCATACAGTTTTTGTCCCCTGATAAGTATAAACTTAAAACTGGCACTGGTGGGTACGGAGGCAACAAGGACTTTTATTAATATCATAAAACAACTGACTCCCAAACACTTACCAGTCACATTAATTGAATTTATTCTACAATTGATATACTTGTTATTCTAGCACACAGCTTAACAAAAAACACTGAAACATATTTTATTGCAATTTTTCCTGTCATGTCATGCCACCCTTGAAAAGCGCCGCTCTGGGCCCGGACCTAGTCGGCCTAATGGGAAATCCAGCCCTGCCTAGAGTTTTCTGATCTCATATACATATTCTGAAAACACACTGGTAACGCCTTATTTGTACAAGTTGAACTTTAAAAATGCAAAGATTATTATCCACATTTCATTTATTCTACACTAAGATATGAAATACTCGAGGAAGAAGTAACAGACATGTAGCTGCAATTCTGAGCATCCTGTTCTTTACCCAGCTCAACAGCAGCACTCACGTCATCAAAGTTGTTAACACTTCACTTACCTGGGCCATGAGATTTGCATCGTCCGACTCCAATTCATCAAGATTGTCTATCAAGCTCTCACGACTGGCCAGTACCTTCAAAATAATACAAACCATCAGATGAAATTTTTTACAAAATTTGTTATTTTATATTTTACATACAGTGTAAAAAACTAAGAGCACAAATTTAGTTTTTAGTACCTCCAATGGAAAAAATTCCCCGGAAGAAATTTGTAGTTTTATTTCTGTAAAAATATGTTAAAGCTTCCANAGGTATTGCAATTTGCAGTGCCTTCTCACTAATTTCCTTTCAATTGGAATACCTGGAGTAAGTGCACACAAACACATATGTCTTTGTGTTCTGATATCATCAGTTCATCGGCTTAATTATACTAACCACGGACCCCACTACAGTGTGTGGCAGAGGCGACGGAAGGTGTTCGTCATTAGGGGTCATGAATCAAAACTGGGAAATAATAATTAAAAAAGTAAACAACTCTTTTTACAGATGCATTTTAACAAGTTTTAAATTGAAATTAGCACTAGCAAATATCACAGTAACACAGAAAAAATCCTACTAATGTCTTAATTATCAAGGCTTACTCAAAACTTACATAATACATGCATTACATGTACAGCAGAACCCCGGAAATCTGAACTAATTGGAACCTAGGCCTGTTCAGATTCTTCGAAATTCGTAGTATCCTAAATAATGTGTAAAATACACAGTAAATGCATTTGAATTGGCATTACACTACGTAGAACAGCAGACTGCTGCCATGCCAACCGACATGATGTTTATGCGACACTGGAATAACATAGCTTCATCAAGCAGGTTTGGTTCCTTACATCAAAAGAAAATTACCGATTTTTCTACCGAACTGCAACTTGCTGTTTTTTTCAACAAATAAAACAGTGACCCAAATAAATTATTGTGTTATGCAGCCAGTATACAAGTATCTACATTATAATGTAAAATTTAATTTTTAGTAACTATTATGTTTTATTTTTTCCCCTTTCTCATAGTTAATTTTAGTCAATTTTCTTGAAATTATGTTAGGATTAACCTAAATTTCAGATTTTTGGGATTATACTGTATTTTAACACGGCAACTGATATTGTTTATGAAGAAATATCACATCATATAAATTCTAGGAAAACTGCACCATTAAAGTATAGGAATTTAAAATTTTAAAGATATCATATTTCAAAACAACACTTAAATTTGTTTTTAAAAATTAATAATTAAACACAGGTTACATGTGGATGTGGCCAAAAACTAATTTTCTTGATTCTTTTGAAGATATGAATTTGTTGGCAATATCCAAGTTGGAAACATCTTTTGCCAGATCCCGATTACAGCCAACACAGCCGTGTGATTACGACTTTCTCGACTCATTGAACAAAACCATGTTTCAAGAAGCTGTACAGAAGAGGAAGTTCTTTCAGCTGTTGCGATGTTGCTGGTGAAACAGGAAGCAGCTTTAAACTAGTACATACTTCCGAAAATAATCTTTGGGTTTGTAGCAGTCCTTTTCTTATGGAATCTAACGCATCATGAACGTTATTTACTTTCCTATTAGTAGTAAGTTCTGTCAACATAGCCAATTGCCTCGTAAATCTCTCGACATTCAAATCACCCTTGAAGTGATTGCAAATTTGTAGCACTTGATCTATAATGCTTCTCACCTCCCCATTCAATGACTTTGCAAGAACAATTTCAGTTACATTGTAAACAGCTACTCGTGGATGTTGAAAATGTAATTCAATTTCACCTTCAATGCTGTAGATAATGGCAAAGTATTGTTGTTTCAAGACCTGCTCAAGGCTTGAATATTGTACTGGAGCTGATGCATTTATGTTGTGTTCCAAGCGCTTTGGTGGTTTCAAGACAAGAGGAAGGCTAACTTTCTCCTCTGCTCTAAGCCCAGTAAGATGCCCCACAACTATTTCAGTTTGTCTCAAGGCAGATGTTATGCTGATATCTGAGGTTTGCAGATTTCTAGCAAGTTCCTCTGTAATACCAACAAATATTACTGACACTTTGAAGTAAAATAAACTGCTGGTTTTCTGAAAGAAAGCAGACAGACCATTCTCTACAGACTCTTGGGATTTCAAGCTGTCAAGTAAATCCAATATTTTTTCATATCGAGTATTCACTGCGTTAAATAACTTGGATAGCACAGTCCATCTTGTAGGGCACAGAGGTTTCAGTTTAGTATTTTTTTTGTCAAAGCTGGATCTTCGTCTGCTTTGTAATTGAGAAAAATCCCAGTTCTTTTGGCAGTTTCATTAAAAATTTTTGCAAGAGTGTGGAAATTTCCCAAAACATTCCAAACTTCAGGTACAACGCAAGAAGCATCTATGAGAGCTAAATTTAAAGAGTGGCTGAAACAATGTATGTAAAGATCTTAATTCTCTTCTAAACTAATTATAGCTTGGATGCCTTTCACGTGGCCACTCATATTCCTAGCACTGTCATATCATTGCCTTCGACAGTTTTCTATAGGTAGGTCTAGCATCGACAAAACATCTTCAGTATTAGCAGCTTAAGTGTCTCCTGTAGTTGAGGATGTTTCGTACAACCCAATAACATCTTCAAATACAGTAAAATCATGTCGCAAGGAAATGGAAAAGTTATTTTGTCAAATTATTGGTTGTCTCATCTACAATAAGAGCACAGTACTTATTCTTTTTAATTTCTTGATTCAAATTGCGCGCTAACGCTAAAGACAATGATCACAGTATTTCATTTTGGATATCATGGGAAAGCCAGTTATGCCGCTTGAGCAACCAATCTTTAATTTCAGGTATTTCATTTCCTCGTAATTCATGCACATTACCCTCCTTTTCTCGTTTGCCTCTTAAAGCAAAACCAGGAGTAGCTAAGAATTTTAAACTTGAAACAACGCTAATGAGAGCTTTCTGAGTTTTTTCCATTTCCTTGCTTACTTGAAAAGATAACCTGACTACAACTGGCTTTTGATTGAAAGCTAAAAAAACATTCTTCGGAAACTTTGTGAGATTCACTGGTCTCATGATATAAAAATTTCTCAAAAGTTTTTTTCAACTAAGATAACTCATAAACAATGAAGGTTCGGCACACTTTTGACCAAGTAATAACTTTTAAGTTAAGCTCTTTAGCTCGCAGACAAACAAAACATTTTACAGTTCCTGAAGTACCATCCCAATGGGACCAGGGCCATTTCTTGTACCATTCTGCTTTAAAAGAACAAGCGACCCTACTTATGATTTTTTTTGGATACTGTATATTTAAAGGTTGGGACAAAGTTGTTGTACAGTTATCGCTTACTGTAGGCGAACTTGAAGTTCCAGGTATGTCTGCGCTAGCTGAGTCTTGATTTAGAATCACTTTGAACAGCATCCCTATCTTCACTACACAAAGATGTAGATTCACAAACACAAACATCAACATCACTTTTTAAATTGTTACTGCTAGTGCTGGCTGGGTCAGGTTTAAAATCAGTTATAACTGCACCCGTATCTTCACTGTACAAAGATTTACATTCACTAATATTTACATCACTTCTCAATCTATTGCTACTAGCCCCATCGTCGCTATTTTCAATACATTTCAATTTTCTTTGAAAGAAATTAGTTCTTTGTTGTCTTTTTATTGTTCTATTGGTCTATTATGTCTGCATTAATGATACAAGCACGCACAAGAGTTGGGAGTCAGAAGGAGATATACAACATAACGAACATTAACAGACAATGGCGGATGGCACGGACTCTGTGTCGACTGCCAGTTCAACTGTTCAACGCACTACTCCGGTGAGCATCAGCCCGTTACAGTGTTGCTGCGATTAAGGAAGAAAATGTAACAAAAATAAACATACAGTTGGATATTCAGACACTGACAGACGGCGCAGACCGAAGTGCAGTGTTGCCGGTTACAGGTTGCCAGCTGCTGAGAACTTGTGGGTTTATAATATGCGAGGAATGACTTTGAGCCTGGGCAGCCGTTACAGGTTGAAGGCAAGAGTATTGAGTTACAGTGGGTGGAGAATGGAAGATGAACAGGCAGAGTGAAAACCGTTAACACATGTGACGGCCGCAGAAATCTATGCTACTATACTACAGGGAAATTTAGTCTCTTCGGTGGGCTTCGGGCAGAAGCCGTTTACCCACGTCAATGTTATTTATTAAACGTGTTTCTGTAAACTTTTGGCTTTAGAGTGACAAGTGTTTAGTTTTTCATTATCTATGTAAAAGGAGGCACATGTTTAAGTTATGAAAAACAAACTGGAATTATTCTGCGCCTAATGTAGTACCATTGCCTACACATATATGTATATTATATATACAAGATGAGGCACCTAAGGCATGCCACCTGAATAACAATGCCAATTTCAGTGGCAGAAGAAAATGTTTCAGACAAAAGTTGCTTCGGTCCAAGGCGCTAATAACGTGATAGTGATAATTCCCTCGTAAGTGGAAGGGTAAAGAAGATACAAAGGTCAACTTTGTTAATTTTAATGGAACGTTAAATTTTATTAACACCCCTCGACAATGCATGTGAAGATGTAATGAATACGATGACATTTGCCGGTCATTCAAGATTGCTGAAAGTCAATGACGAAGCAAATTGCGCCGCTGCACGGAAAAATGGGCCCATGTAGTGTCGCCCTGTAGTGAATGTAGCTGGCGTTTGGTTAAACAAATGCCAGCCTCAAACTACGCTTCCTTTGTTATTTNTAGCTGGCGTTTGGTTAAACAAATGCCAGCCTCAAACTACGCTTCCTTTGTTATTTTATAATGATATCAGGTGTTCAAATTGGTGACCTTGTAACGTTGGATGCGCCAGTTACAGCCGGCTATAAATTGCTGACTTACACTCGACTAGCTCAAGACGGAGGAACACGAGACTCTGTACAATGGATGCCAATTAATGATGAAATAAAGTCAAGTTCCAGAGTATTTGTTATATACTTTTATTTAACAGTTAAGTGACACATTTCACTTCCAAAGTTCAGAATATGCAGAGTACGAAACGTTCACATATAAATAGACATGGGCAGAACAGAGCCGCAGTTGTTTACGAATTATTACGTTTCTTACAAACTGGCCCGAAGAAATAACAAAGGCAGCGACCTCCCACACCGGCGTAGAAATAATATCCTAAGTTCAATTTTGCCGATGTGGGGGTTAGCGTCACACCCGACGCGGCCTAGACGAGCATTGTATGACGACTGACTTCCAACTGACTTTGCCGCCGACTGACCTGAAGTGACTTGAAGGGCGACAGCACACGAGTCTTTGTGCTGCCTCTCACCCCCTCTCCTGAAATAAGGGCCTGGCCACGCACGCTCTCTACGCGTTATCGAAAAATAAGCCGTAGGAACTAAAACTGTGCCGTCAACATAGATAAACAAACTTTTCGTACAAAACTTGTTGACGCAGTTTAAAAAAAGTTAATCTAATTTTGACGCTACTGAAACTGAAAACTCCAACGTTCGAAACGAAACTGCAAATGTCCGCCCGATAAACACACTATCATGGTAAACGAACCACCACGGGTTTAATTTTGAATACAGATAAAAATATTATGTAGCTTTGCTAAGCTAGAGAAAAATGAAATACGTGTCCCGAAAATTAAGAATACTGCGTCATTACAACCTTGTGCATTGATAAATACTGTAAAGCGATTCTGAGTGGAGATTACCGCAAGTCGAATTTCATCTGGAGTTATCACCGAACAAGCTCGTGTTATACGGCCTTTCACGTCTTCGGGAATCGTCGGAGGGTCTTTGTAGAACTTGTTACCAGCGCCAACTGGTAATAAGTGAGAACGTTTAAACATTAAATACATGGGGCGCCAGGCCATGAATACGCGCACGGCCACGCGGTAGGCAGAGACTCTACAGAGCGTGACATCGCCACGTGGCTACTTCTATGACGCTGGTACACACTAACCCTCGCTCTGCTGTTCTGCTATTGGCCGCGGAACACGCCCCACACTGTAACACAGCTGGGAGGGTGCTAGACTACACAGATGGAGTCGACGACGTGCTTGTTAGAATCGTATGTCATCTGGCATGTAATTGGCAAAAAAGTTGTACGTTAACACACCAGGTGATACAGATAATACATACAAAAAAGTTACAATGTAAAATATCCTGGTGGCCACACTCAAATTAAGATGAAGTCCTGACTGCTTCAGCCCGGGTACACAATACAAGTTCGCATCAAGTTGAAAAGCCTCGCGGCAGAAATAATTAAGTTACGAGCCCCTCAAAAGGTGGATGAGCGAAAAGCAGGCTGCAGGGGTGAAATAAAAAGGTTTAGGATTAATTAAGCATCCACAATAATCAGTGAAAGCAAAGATGAAGCCCCCTCAGGTCGCGCGGCATGCAGCAGACCGGCTCAAGTTCCAAGGCACGACTGACGAATGGCAGTCGGAAGCGGGCATGCTAACCCGCGNAGAATCGTATGTCATCTGGCATGTAATTGGCAAAAAAGTTGTACGTTAACACACCAGGTGATACAGATAATACATAAAAAAAAGTTACAATGTAAAATATCCTGGTGGCCACACTCAAATTAAGATGAAGTCCTGACTGCTTCAGCCCGGGTACACAATACAAGTTCGCATCAAGTTGAAAAGCCTCGCGGCAGAAATAATTAAGTTACGAGCCCCTCAAAAGGTGGATGAGCGAAAAGCGGGCTGCAGGGGTGAAATAAAAAGGTTTAGGATTAATTAAGCATCCACAATAATCAGTGAAAGCAAAGATGAAGCCCCCTCAGGTCGCGTGGCATGCAGCAGACCGGCTCAAGTTCCAAGGCACGACTGACGAATGGCAGTCGGAAGCGGGCATGCTAACCCGCGNTGGCATGCAGCAGACCGGCTCAAGTTCCAAGGCACGACTGACGAATGGCAGTCGGAAGCGGGCATGCTAACCCGCGCCGGGAGTGGCAGCCCATTGCCGGCCACACAAGCAAAGATGTAACATGAGCTATGATGAAGATGATGTGGCACAATACTAACACAAGTAATCACTATAATGTGCACGGGAGTGCATTGCAAAATAAACATACAAACCAATACTTAAATTTAGCACAACCCTTAAAATTACAATAACGTGCACGGGAGTACACGGCAAGAAAACATACACAAGAATACTTAAAATTAACAACACCCTTTTTACTGTTGTCATCTGCCATCGGGCCTAACCCTGCTGCACTTTACACCAGGTGCAGACGCATCAAGCACACATGGCACATGCAAACACAACCTGCGCCACGTGCACGCATGACCCATGATGGATTTATGCAGGCTGAGGAACGAGGTCGGGTGACAACCTGTTGCTTTAATGTTCCCCACAGATAAAAGTCCATAGGCGTTAGGTCTGGGGAACTTGCAGGCCATTTCGTGCTTCCAGACCGACCGATCCAACGACCACCAAAAGTTCTGTTAAGAACCATTATAATTCTCAATGCAGATTGAGCGGGACATCCGTTATGTTGGTACCACATGGATTTCCTTATGTCCATGAAGCGGCACAGTTTGCTTTGTCATTGACCTATAGCGATCTTGGATGACCGGCAAATGTCATCGTATTTATTACAACTTCATATGCACTGTTTACGGGTCTTATTAAAATTTAACATTCCATTAAAATTAAAGAAGTTAACCTCTGCATCTTCTTTACCCTTCCACGTACGGGTAAATTATCACTATTACGTTATTAGCACCTTGGACCCAAGCAACTTTTGTCTGAAACATTTTCTTCTACTACAGTAATTGGCAATGTTATTCAGGTGNTTAGCACCTTGGACCCAAGCAACTTTTGTCTGAAACATTTTCTTCTACTACAGTAATTGGCAATGTTATTCAGGTGGCCTGATCCTGTATATACACAAACATGTCTAAAGCACATTACACTTTAATATAAATATATGTTAGTACATAGGCAACTGTATCTGCGTGTTTTATATTTTCCCAAGCCATTGCTGGTGCAAACAAGAGTATGAGTGTTGTCTCAGGGTGCTGCCATGTTTGCTCTTTTAAAAATGATGTATAACACTTCTATATTTTCTTGCTGAATTAAATCAATATTGTAACCGAGCCTGCTCAGAAGAATAAGTGTATTCCACGACTGCAAGCTATACAACCACAGACATCAGCATGCACAAGTTTTTTCAAGGACGTACTATTGTTAAGGACGTACCATATTCTAGGAGCTGGTGTAAGGCACATCGGGAGAGTGCTGCAACGGCGCAGCAAGAGTAAAAGAAAGTGCATCCAACACTGAAAGAAGTTTGTGTAGTCTGATTGGCAAGTTAGTANAAACTGAAAGAAGTTTGTGTAGTCTGATTGGCAAGTTAGTAGGCCAAACAGCTGTTGACCTATTAGACCTCATAATACAGTCCAGCGACAGTTTTCTTTTGCAGCTACACTGCTAAGTAAACACCTACCGAGGAACCCAAGACGGGCAACACAAACTGTCCGGCATGTAATGTTAATAGTATATAAGCATGCGTCACGTGAAAAGGTGGTCACTTGGTTGACGAGCATGGTGGAAAGCAGATTGTTACGACTAGATTCACGTACTCGGACTGCGTAAACAGTTACAATACGAAGGCGGAATCCGTGGTTG